>CM038679.1:350181782-350370775 GCA_021605205.1 Aegilops longissima
TTCACAGCCTCGGTGACCTCATCATTGGTAAGCTGGATATTAACATGTCGGAGGGGTCGTTGACGCTACCAATGTACTCACACATTAAACCGGAGCGCCGGAGAGGGCAGATCCTCCATGATATCCAACAGCGCAAGTAGATCAATTCTCGTTAAACCATTGGCCATGAAGGCTCGAGCTTGGAGAGTTGAGGAGTGTATTTACTTTCTCCTTGGCGTTAATCTTTATGAAAGGGATGTGTATTACTGAGTCGCCCTGACGAAAAGCCGTGCAAAGGATTTTCATTGGCAAGAGAGGTGTCTCGCAATAGAACCATGATTGATTCCATTCCTTGGGGTGGTTGTGCAGTTTGGCATGAGGATAAGTGACCTCCTTCCTTTTTGAATCGCCACACCACCCAATTCTGTGTTGGACCCATCGTTGAATTCTGTGCGGCGGTTTAGATGGAAGCGCCTCTAAACAGCTCAACTGTGGGTTCTTCTTGAAAGTATGCCTCACAGAGAACTTGGAAGTGACATATATTGGTAATGTAATTGGGGCCAGATTCTATGGACGGAGTTGAAAATTGGCTAAGACATCCCGGTAAAATTTTGAACCGGTGGGTTAAAACCCGGCTAAGTGATCTCGCGAAAACTACAACCTCTCCTTCTTGAGGTGTGGCTGGACATTCTTTGCCAGAACCTCCAATGGATAGTATCCTTATCGCTTAAAGCGCCACCAGACCAGATTGTTTAATTGAGTTTCGTGACACGGAAGGAGCCCAGCTTGCACTCATATACTTGTTTGGCCATGATAAAATCTACAAAAAATATGAATCCGTTCAAGAAATGTGTTGGGACAAAGAGAGAACCGTGTACAATGCTAAATCAAGACAACTACATCTAAACCGAGTTCTATGAAGCGACACGTTGTCTCGTTAAGGAGTTCGCGGTTCAACAAGGGGACTAATGGTGTATACCGGTTTATTAATTCTTTCTATGTTAAGTTAAACCACCGATCTAAATATTGAAAGCAATTGAGGTTGCGAACGGCTAAGTGTGCGTAAACAGGTTTCACAATATTTCTACAACGGCGATCCGCCGATCGTAAAAGAAGAAAATATCCAAAAAAGAATAAAGCAGAGCAAAGATTGATGCAATGAGCAGGAAATAATATGCTAGATCTATGGACGGAGCACTAAACTACAAAGCGGATGCTAAAAGCTACTACTAATCGAGCAAGGTGTCACAGATCTATCCAAGAGTCCGGTATGAGCACGTAACAGTTAATGGAGCATCAGAAGAACAAGAAACCCTAGAACTAATCTAGGTCGAAGGAAACCGAGGACCTACCAGAGTTGAGGAGATGCGGAAGATCGCCATGCTTTTCTCGCGTGCGCTCAAAGTTGATGCAGCGCCCAAGACGGTGCAGAGGTCGACGGCGCGGCGGAGCTCCGAGGCTAGCGACGCGAGGAAGACGAAGAGAAAGGGACGGAGGAGAAAAGGAATGACCTTCGTCCTATTTATAAGGCAAGAGACCCGTGTCAGCGCGTGAATCAAGGAACCACAAATCTGGGAAGCAGAGCTGTCGCCGGTTATTATGGATCTGTTAAAGAAAAGAAGGTATCATGAATGCTATCTTTATGGGGACGCCATGCCGGTTTACAAAGAACTGTGGAAGGTGACATCACGCGGTTCAACAACTACAAGAAAATGTTGAAGATGAAGGTTTATTATCAAGGATTGACATGAACCTGCTCAAATCAACTGGGCCTAATGTTGGGGATATTACTATCGGGCGAAACCGCCTATTCGGGCCAAAGTTAACTTCATCAAGAGTTCAACGTGTAAAAGCCCAAGCATGAAGGTAAGGGCCCAAGGCCTGTAGTTGGCTTAGAACTCAGAGCCAGAATCGGCATGGTATGTAAACTTGTATTGTAATTTAGGAATAGAGAGAGACCAACCCGGATACGTAGTATGAACCGGAGATTGGGACTCAGGAACCGACGGGCGCCACCTGTATATAAGGGACGCACCTGTATGTTCAGAGAAAAGATAGGACAACAACTCGAGGCCTAGGCGAAGCTTATTTGCTCCCTAGTCATCGAAACCACATCAATCCCATCACAACTAGACGTAGGCTTTTACCTTCATCGAAGGGGCCGAACTAGTATAAATTCTCGTGCCTTTGCGTCCGCTTTAACCCCTTCAAGTTAACCCGTAGCGATGGCTCCACGACTAAGTCCTTTCACGAGGACATCTGCCATGACAAAACCACGACAAAGTGGAATGATGAATTCATCATGCAATTCTACTCCACAGCACACTTTTATCCTGATGGGAAAATTGTCTGGATGTCTGAAGGTACTTGGTACCAGTCTACAGTTGATGAATGGGCAAAATTGATGAATGCACCTGAAGAGAAAGAGGATGACATAGATGTTTATGCAAAGAAGAAGAAGGATCACAACTCTATGGCAAATATGTACAAGGAAATTCCTGACAAAGCCTTGGAAACTCATAAGATGGGCTTTGTCCACTATTTGCTGCCTGGTTTGACCACAATCAACACTATATTGAGGCATACGTTGTTGCTCAAGTCTGGAGATCATAGAATGATCAGAGGTCACTCCATCAACCTGCTGTAGTTGTTTGATGTGCCCCAAAAATTCAAAGTCATGAGCCTGATTGTTGAGACAATCAAGAGGATAGCTGCAGATCAGAAGAGGTCATGTGGGTATGTTCCACACATTCGAATGCTCATCAACTCCAAGATGGGCACAGGCACTTATCTTTTAGACAAGGAACATCTACTCTTGAGACCAGATTTTGAGGACGACACTGTTGTCATGAATGAAGATGATCCCACATCTGTAGAGGCACAAGAAAAGAGAGAGAAAGCAAAGGCTGAGAAAACTGCAAAGATGCCAAGTGCTGAAGAGGCATCTCAAGTGTTTCTAAAGACCAAGCAAGATCAACTTGGATATCTGATTCAAGCCACCTTGAGGATTGAGAAGGGCTTGGCCACCCTGACTCAGAACCAAGAGAGCCTGGAAAGGATCATTGAGACTAAATTTTATGATCTTGATCTAAAAGTGAAAGAGATGCAGACAGTAGTTGAGCGGCTCCAGGAAGAAGCTGAGGAGAGGAAAGGGAAGGCTATCACAGATGCATTTCAGAGAGTGCCAAGAGGGCAGATATATGCTGCAGTGCCCATGGCTGACACCAGAGCAACTACATCAGCACCTGCAGCCGCAACATCAGTGCCACCTCCTATTGCCACTCCACCAGCTCCAACAACTTCCACAGATACATTCATCCTTGGAATCCTCTCAACGCCTCCTCCCGAAGATCAAGCCTAGAGAGACGCATAGCACTATGCATTTTCAAGCTTTTTGGTAACTTGTTGCCTAAGGCGGAGAAAGTGTATAGATCATAGGCTTCGAGAGAGAGAGCTCTGCTTCTTTTGCCTTCTTTGTCTTTTGGTTGATACTTATTTGTGTGCTAGCTTGATACTCTTTGTCTCTGTGTGTGACATACTTGTATGATCATGTGTTTGATCATATCCTACATTTATGCTTGTGCTTGAATGATGTTATCTTTTATCTCTCTTATATGATCATTCACTTTGCCTTGGTGATGAGTGTTGGGGAACGTTGCAGAAAATAAAATTTTCTACGCTTCACCAAGATCAATCTATGAGTTCATCTAGCAACGAGAGAGAGGAGTGCATCTACATACCCTTGTAGCTCATGAAAGGAAGCGCTCAAGAGAACGGGGTTGAGGGAGTCGACTGCCATGATCCAAATCACCGATGATCCTAGTGCTGAACGGACAGCACCTCCGTGTTCAACACACGACGGTTGGGGAAGAAGTCTCTCCTTCTTGATCCAAAGAAGGGGAAGGAGAGGTTGATGGAGATCCAGCAGCACGACGACGTGGTGGTGGATGCAAGAGCGATCTCGGCAGGCTTCGCCAAGCTTCACGAGAGGGAGAGTTGGTGCGTGGGGAGAGGGAGGCGCCAAGAGCATGGTGCGGCTGCCCTCCCTCCCCTCTTATATAGGCCTCCTAGGGGGCGCCGCCCTAGGAGATGCAATCTCCTAGGGGGCGGCTGGGGTGGCTTGCCCCTGCCAAATGAGGCGCCCCACCCCTAGGGTTTCCCAATCCTAGGCGGGGGGCCTGGGGCGCACCAGCCCACCAGGCTGGTTCCTCCCACTTCAGCCCATGGGGCCCTCCCGGATAGGTGGCCCCACCCGGTGGACCCCGGGACCTTCCAGTGGTCCCAGACAACACCGTGACCCCAAACTTTCCCGATGGTCAAACCTGACTTCCTATATATAATTTTTACCTCCGACCATTCCGAACTCCTCGTGACGCACGGGATTTCATCCGGACTCAACAACTTTTGGGTTATCTGATACTCAGATTTCTACAACCCTAGCGCCACCGAACCTTATGTGTAGACCCTACGGTTCGGGAGACATGCACATGACCGAGATGCTCTCTCGTCAATAACCAACAAGGGATCTGGATACCCATGTTGGCTCCTACATGCTCCTCGATGATCTCATCGGATGAACCACGATGTCGAGGATTCAAGTAACCCCGTGATACAATTCCCTTTGTCAATCGGTATGTTACTTGCCCGATATTCGATCGCCGGCATCCCAATACCTCGCTTAATCTTGTTACCGCAAGTCACTTTACTGCATCAGAATGTATGATCACGTGACCGTACACTTGGTCACATTGAGCTCATTACGATGATGCATTACCGAAAGTGGTCCCGAGATACTCTCTCATACACGGAGTGACAAATCCCAGCCTCGATTCGTACAACCCAACAGACCCTTTCGAGATACCCGTAGTGTACCTTTGTAGTCACCCGCTTACGCCAGGACGCTTACACACCCAAAGCACTCCTACGGTATCCGGGAGTTGCACAATCTCATGGTCTAAGGAAATTGTCGTGGTTTTGTCACGGCAGATGAACTCGTGAAAGGACTTAGTCGTGGAGCCATCGCTACGGGTTAACTTGAAGAGGTTAAAGCGGACGCAAAGACACAAGATTTTATACTAGTTCGGCCCCTTCAATGAAGGTAAAAGCCTACGTCTAGTTTGTGATAGGATTGATGTGGTTTCGATGACTAGGGAGCAAATGAGCTTCGCCTAGGCCTCGACTTGTTGTTGTCTGTCTTTGAACCGCCCAGGGTCGTCCCCTTATATACACGGGTGACGCCCGTCGGTCCACAGAGTCCCACTCTCCGTTCATACTGTGATCCGGTTGGTCTCTCTATTCCTAACTTACAAACCGCTCAACCATCGATGAAGTTAACCCGCCCGGATAGGCCGGTTTACGCCAAAGAGTAATATCCCCAACATTAGGCCCCAAATTGATTTGAACAGGTTCATGTCAATCCTTGATAAAAACCTTCATCTTCAACATCTTCTTGTAGTTGTTGAACCGCCGTGATGTCACCTTCTCTCGTTGTCAGTAAACCGCATGACGCCCCTATAAAGATAGCATTCATGATACCTTCTTTGCTTAACAGATCCGCAAAGAATCGAGGCGACAGCTCCGCTTCCCTGATTTGTGGTTCCTTGATTCACGCTACCGACATGTGTCTTTGTTTTATAAATAGGGCCAAGGGTCATTCCTTTCTCCCTCCGCCCCTTTCTTTCTTCGCCTTCCTCGCCGCTAGCCTCGAGCTCCGCCGCCGCCGCCCTCTCGCACTGCCTTTGGGCCGCTGATCAACCTGAACGCACTGTAAAAACGCAGCGATCTTCCGCGATCTCCTCAACTCTAGTAGGTCCTCGCCTCGACCCAGATTCGCTTCTAGGTTTCTTGTTCTTGCAAAGGCTCCATTAACTGCTCATGCTCATACTGCACTCTCGGATAGATCTGTGACACCTTGCTCGATTAGTAGTAGCTTTTAGCAACCTCCCGTAGTTTCGTGCTCACGCCCATAGATCTTGCATATTATTTCCTGCTCATTGCATCAATATCGCTCGCTTTTATTATTTTTGGATATTTTTCTTCTTTTCTCGATCCGCTTCGATCCTTCGTTGTAGAGAAATCTTGTGAAACCTGTTTCGCACACTTAGCCGCTCGCAACCTCAATTGCTTTCAATATTTAGATCAAAGTGTTTAACTTAACATAGAAAGAATTAATAAACCGTATACACCATTAGTCCCTTGTTGAACCGCCGTAACTCCTTAACCGCATAATCGCCGCTCATAGAACTCCGTTTAGATGTAGTCGCTCCGATTTAGCATTGTACACCGTTCTCTCTTTGTCCCAACACATTTCTTGAACCGGATTCATATTTTTGTAGATTTTATCATGGCCAAACAAGTATATGAGTGCAACTGGGCTTCTTCCCGTGTCACCGAAACTCAATTAAACAATCTGGTCCTGACTGGCGCTTTAAGCAGTAAGGATACTATCCATTGGAGGGTTCCTAGCAAAGAATGTCCACCCACACCTCAAAAAGGAGAGGTTGTAGTTTTCGCAGATCACTTAGCCCGGGGCTTTAACCCGCCCGGTTCAAAATTTTACCGAGATGTCTTAGCCAATTTTCAACTCCGTCTGCAAGATACCGCCCCAATTTCATACTAATATATGTCACTTCCAAGTGCTCGTGAGGCATACTTTCAAGAAAACCCACAGCTTGAGCTGTTTAGAGATCGCCCATCTAAACCGCCGCATGTAATTCACCGATGGGCCCAACATGTAATTGGGTGGTGTGGCGATTCAAAAAGGAAGGAGGTCACTTATCCTCATGTCAAATCTGCACAGCCACCCCAAGGAATGGAATCAATCATGGTTCTATTGCGTAGACACTCTCCCGCCAATGAAAATCCTTTGCTCGGCTTTCGTCCCGAGCGACTCAAGAATACACATCCTTTCCGCAAAGATTAACCGCCAATGAAAGAAGTAAATACGCCTCAACTCTCCAAGCTCGTGAGCCTTCATGGCCAATGGTTTAACAGAATTGATCTCGACGCTGTTGGATATCATGGAGCATACCGCCTCTCCCCAGCTCCGTTTAATGTGTGAGTACACCGTAGCATCAACGACCCTCCGACATGTTAATATCCAGCTTATCAATGATGAGGTCACCGAGGCTGTGAAGAAAATGTTGAACGAACCGAACACCTCTCGCGTCTCGAACCGTCTGCTCCCTTCAGGTTACTAACAAACCACCATCCGTAAGATGCTGATTGTATTTTTACTGAATATATTACTGCCATTTCCGCATCTTTTTAACATCAACGCCGCTTAATCAGGTGATAATCCATTCGAGCAAGAAACTTCCACAAGAGAAACCAGAGAAGCCGACAAACCGAAAGACCAATCCGCCAAAGACCAAAATTGTCAAGAGGTCTACTCATAAGAGGAAAACCATCGCATCTTCTCGATCCGCCGTGGATGACGATGTGGGTAATCCGGACCTTGAGGTAGAACTTGATTCACTTGGCTTACTTTTCATACGCCTATTAATGATGATATTTGTCGATGATACTGCCAAGAATGCTGATGTTGTAGAGGTAACTATTCTCCTCTCGACTCAAATCCTTTGCCTTCACTAAAATCCGTCAGCAAACCGAAAATTAAATTTTCTCATCCCCTTGCTTACTTGGATCCCAAATTTCTTATGAAGACTCAACAACATGAAGTTCGCCGACAACTCGCACAGCGGTTAGTAGTTACCTCCACCGGTTTATCGAATGTCCGGTTCAATAACGCTGCTCGAGGTCTCTAATTTGCTTGTCGCTGCTTGTCCTAAAGCGTGCTATTTTTGTCAACCTCTTAATCCATCCGACCGATTATCGTGTCACTTCCCATTATTCATCCGGCGAGTCATCACTACTCATTGCCACCACTTAAAACGGTGCTTGGGTAAGTTATACATATCATATTGTTTCTATTGCATCACCGCGTAGTATATGCTGTATTTGACTATTATTATGCCTTTTCAGGGTAAGCCTAGGCCGAGCAAAAAGGCTCGCTCGATAAAGCGGCCGACGAAGAGATCGCCTCGAATCGACAAATACCCCAAATCTTGAAGCGCTATTTGTGAAGATATGCCCAATGATCCGCCATCGCAAGATGACGATTTTGTTGTCAAGAAAGGCTCGCTGACACCTCCCGCCCCGCCGACCAGCCCAAGCCCAACCCGATTGAAAATCCACCACCCAATCCGCCCGCCGACAAACCGATCGCCCTCGGTCAATCCGTGATACCAAGGACGATGACGCTAGGATTATCGGCTTTGGCCACAGCGAACCGGGTAATCCGTCGCTTTATCCAAACATTCTCGCCACGTAAGAATTTGCCACTATGAGCAAGGGCAAGTGGAATGTTGATCCGCAACTTATGCTGCTCAACCCCAAGATCTTCATTCTCGCTACTTGAACCGGCTGTATACCACCGTGATTATAAAGCTGGCCCGGTGAAGATGATGAAAGAAAAATTCGAGGTAACCTCCATGTTCTTTTCCTGCTTGGATATTTCATTTTTTGTTAACTCTCCTAGCCCCCAAGGGCCTGTTTGTAATCTTCTTTCAAACCGGGACTTGATACAGAACTCAATACTTTCAGAATTCACTGATGTAGCCCCCGAGGGCCGATTCAACTTAGTATAGTTAAACCGGGACTTAACATAAAACTCAATGCTTCAGAATATGTTCGAGCAAATAGTCATTAGCCCCCAAGTGCCAAGTTGAATACCTGTATTGAGCTTGGGACTTTGTGATTTTATTGACAGATGAAGATCAAATATGCATTAGCCCCCAAGTGCCAAGTGCATAACTTGTTATGTGGTTGGTACTTCAAATTGTACCGTTTGTTAAATCAGATGACTGTCTGTATGTAGGCTGAGCTGAGGACTAAAGAAAGCCAACTCACCGATCTTCAAGAAAACTTGAAATCCAACAAACTGAAACCTCAAAGGCAAAAGAAGAATTGACCAGCGCTTTAGGCGCCATGGAACAGCTTAATGAGGGCTTCAAAAGGAGCGGGGATTGGGCCACCGAGAAGGCCGCTTAACCAAAAAGGTTGAAAATGTCAAGCTGCCCTTAAACCGGTGGTAGATGAGTCGACCAACGTGAAGCGGCAAGTGCATGCCATGACCGCTGCCATCTTTGGTAAGCTTCCTTTGGTTTCTATGATAACTTGGCCTTCTTATGATAAGTCCGTTTGTGATTTTTCTTGTAATGCTGCAGCACACGCATTGGTCACTTGGGGTCGATGTTTGATGAAATTGAAAGCTGCCTATACTTTAATCGAACAACAGACATCGGAGCGCAGCGGATCATCTCCACTACATCACATAACAATTCGCACCTCTTTAATTCAAGATACTCTTAGGAGGTTGTCAATGCTTCCGCCCGGTTGAAGAGCTGAAGAAATCTGCTGCTCGAACCGGTGCTATTAATGCCTTAATCCGTGCAAAAGCATGGGTGCGATTTTGATCCCGATGAGGCAGCTCGGGCTATCCCAGTCAAGGAAGATGGTCCAGTTCAACGAAGATGACCGAGAGCGATAAACCGGCGGTGCGCCTCCGCTTGCCAATTGGTCAAGAGGCGACTTGTCGCATTATCAAGCTCAATATAACGATCGTAATGCATTTAGTAGCTGCACCTATTCTCAAGCGAGAACCTGATCCTCCGATCCGTAAGCATACTTACGCTCCCGATATTGAACCATCTTCCCCGATCCATGAGGAGGCTGTATTTCAAGCTTTAATGGGCATCGACCGACCACCGTTGACCTCCACTACCGGGTAGGGATGAAGAAACTGAAGCGGGCGAGATCGCACCCACAACCGCCGATCGGGTCATGAAAGCAAGCGTGAACCGAATCCGTTTAAATAGCTGCTTTATTATATTCCGCCAAGAAAACAATGATCTTATTTGGGCACCATGTTGCCTTGTAATAGGATAGCCAACACTTTTGATTTTAATATGCCTTCGCATAGGTGCCGATACCTTTGATTGAATGATCGAAACCTTCAAGCTATATTGCTCGCAATACAAAATCTTAAACTGCCACGGCGGTTTGTGCCGCCAGCCGCTTGTGACGCTCATATATATATGCAATGAAATATTGAGGTATATGATCAAAATTTGTGATACAAAATACCGCCATCGCTGGGCATGAAGTTGGCTTAGCCAATCTTTTGAAGCGGAGGTTGTAGAAACCATTACCGCCAAAGGAGAAAACAGCTTTTGTGTTTATAATGCCGGTTTACTATGTAAACCGTGCCGGTCATGACAAGCCCTCATATCCATAATGGGATGTTAATGTAAAAAGTCAAACCGAAAAATTATCTCCGGATTAAAATGGACCGAATTCCGCCAATTGACAGTTTGAATCGGTTTAAAATGTTATCGGTTTAAAAACGCAACAAAAATCAAATAACAGTTATGAAAAATATGGAAGCAAAGGCAATGATAAAACCGCTTGCAAAAAGAGGCTTTATCGAGCCGATCGATGGTGTTACCATGGTCGGACACCACCAAGCTCCCAATAAGTTGTAGCCATGGTTCAAGTCAGCCAGTCCCCAATCAAACCGTGGCATTATACCGATCAAGTGGCGTGGCAATGGTTCGGTTCACCAAGCCCCAAGTGACTCTATGGCCTTAGGCCGATCAAGAGGCGTGATCGGTTCAGACTTGACCATGTCCCTGTGATCCGGTGGCTTTCGCTTATCAAAAGGTGTTGCATTGGTTCGACACCACCAAGCCCCCAAGTAATATCATAAAGCTTTTGAAAAGCAAACTCAAGGGTAAACCGGAGGCTGCTTTAAGACGTAATAACCCATGTAACCACGCATGATGTAATGTAACGTATACCCCGCTTTAGCCGAGGCTCCGGTTTATTACCTTATTCATAATATATACACCGCCATAATATGTACATGAGTAGAGCCGATGGCTCAAAGCCATTAAATCTCGAACCGAATTTCTCCACCGTAACCAGGCCCGGATCTCGAACCGCCGCCAGAGCCGTGATCATACCGAAAGCATTAGAACTCTTGAACTCCCGCATAATGTAGCAATCCTTCCGAGGTGGTTTGATGGCGCCTCCTTCGTCCCCATGCTTCGGACAGGTTGATTCAATAGATAGTTCAAGCGGTCCGGATTGGGATTAGGCGCCCACTCGATGCGGTTGTTTACTCCTTGCGCCACCTGGCCCTTGTCCCGCGCTGGTATTAGCTACCAAGTCCATGTTGCCATCCGCTTTACGCTTGCCTCCGCCACCATTACCCGCCGAGTGATGTTGTCGGTCCTTGAGTTGCCGTTTTCCTTCCCTTCCTCGCCTTGTCATCGCCGACTCGGGATCCTTGGTACTATCGTAATCGCATACTTCACTAAAGCGCCTATGAGAGTTCCCATGTCATTACAAAATCGCTTCATGCGCCTCTAACTTTAACTTCAGAGGCTGAAACCGCATTGCCTCTCTGTGGTTAAGATCGCAGAGTCAGCGCTGATCCGTCCGACGAGTGCAAGATTTCAAACACGGCATACCCAATGGGTTGTTGACTCTTCCTCGACACAAGCCGCCAAGTCCACTACGCACATGGGCTGCTTAGGTGTATCTTTGACATTCGGATAAACCGGTTCGAATCGACCCATGAACTCGATAGAATTGGGCGGCAAGCTCAGAATCAAGCACGGTCGCCCTTCAAGCATCATGGTAAAATACTTTGCACATGTGGCCTCATCCACATCTAGCATCTCCATGGCCATCTCATAGCTCTCATCCATGCTTTTGGAGGTAAATCAGCAGTAATTTGGCACCTTGTGGACCTTGAAGTCCTTGGGCAAGCGATGTTGCGTAAAGCGGGATCAAACAGGCACCCCAAGCCAGAAGCGACCCGCTCGACCGAGGTGGTGGGGCGAACCGCGAAGTCGACGCTACTGCTCTGTTGCTAACTCGCCTCCCGCGTGCTTGGGCCCGTCCACCACCTCTCGGGAGTTATCGACACCACCGCCGAAGTTGTTGCCACGGGCGCACTCACGCCGCATTACTTGATACGGCCGGTTCATCCATGTGCTCGCTATAGCTCGCTTGGGCGGGGTAGAGGATCCGTCGCGTCGACGAATACGCTTCACCGTGGTGAGTCACCTTCAATTGAATAGCCTCCACCGTGCCGCAGCTGCAACAAGGTTATCCATCGGGTTGAGTAGTGACCCGGAGGTGTTTGCACGGCTCGAGGCACACCGGGCGTTATGGCGAGGTAGATCTATTGCGGGCTGACCGCACGCCCGTCCCCAAAGCTTCCGCCGGCTTACCACCGCGGATTATCGGTTCCCGCCCCGGTGTCAAGAGGTCTTCGCTTCAAAATCAAGGCAAACGAGATCAGATTTCTTCATGACTTCATGTGACGCGCTCGATCCAACATGAGCCTATAAGCTCGCGATCTAAAGCGCCCGCTCTCGCCGCTATCCCGCATCCGCAGCTGCTAGATCCGCTTAGCTCGAGTGATTTGTTCTTCACATCTGCAATCTTCGCATTATGAGCGCCCCGATCCGCCGGGTTAGCTTCGCCATGAGCGCAGCCAACGATCGAACAGATCCGATAAAACTTGCGCCGGCGGGCGATAGGGCCTTCGCCCCGCAGCCGCCGCCGCCGTTGAACCGAGATCATTGCCGCAGTAGCCAAAGAGTGAAGCGCCGCTTGTGTACCGCCATGAATATTCCAACCCGATTGGGCAGATCGGAGGGTCCGAATACTATCACCATCGTAACAGCCCCAATCCGCCATCTTGTAACCGATACAGTAGATTTAGTTTCTCCGTTGACGACTCGTCGCCAGAGTAGACGACGGTCTCGCCACCAGATTCTGATCCTCCTCATAACTTCCTCCATGGATGACTCTCACAAAGGCACGCTTTACGGCCGGTTTGACCTGGGCAGATCGCGCGACACCGAGCTGTCTCGACGAGGTCGGTGCAGTGTGTCCAACTCAGGTCCGGTTCACCGATCTTGCCAATGAAGACGGTATGCCACCAAAGGGGACCCTGCACCAGACTCAATCAAGCCGCCTCGGGCCCCAGCCCGCATCGTCGATGTAGAGCTTGCCGCGACGACTCTTGGTCATCCGCCCACAAAGATAGCCTTCGAAGTCCTTCGAACTTGCCTCCAAGATCATCAAACCATCGGTGATAGCCCCACGGTGGGCGCCAACCGTCGTGGTTTTGTCACGCAGATGTCCTCGTGAAAGGACTTAGTCGTGGAGCCACCGCCACGGGTTAACTTGAAGGGGTTAAAGCGGACGAAAGACACAAGATTTTATACTAGTTCGCCCTTTAATGAAGGTAAAAGCCACGCCTAGTTTGTGATGGGATTGATGTGGTTTCGATGACTAGGAGCAAATGAGCTTCGCTTAGGCCTCGAAGTTGTTGTTGTTCTGCCTATGAACCGCCCGGTCGCCCCTTATATACACGGGTGACGCCTGTCGGTTCACGTAACCCAATCTCCGGTTCATACTGTATCCGGTTGGTCTCTCTCTATTCCTAACTTACAATACCAGTTTATATACCAGGCCGGTTTACGCCATGTGTTCTAAACCGACTACAGTGCCTTGGGCCCTTTCCTTCATGCTCGGCTTTACACCGCTGAACTATCGATGAAGTTAACCCGCCCAGATAGGCCGGTTTACGCCCAAAGAGTAATATCCCCAATGTAAATGATACTTGACATTTGGAAAAGCTTTAGCTAAACTAACTACACGATCTTTGAGCTATGCTTAGATTGGTCTTGTCCATCACATCATTCTCCCAATGATGTGATCCCGCTATCAATGACATCCAATGTCCATAGTCGTGAAACCATGACTATCTATTGATCAACGAGCTAGTCAACTAGAGGCTCACTAGGGACTCTGCTAGGTCTATGTATTCACACGTGTATTACGATTTCCGGATAACACAATTATAGCATGAATAATAGAATATTATCATGAACAAAGAAATATAATAATAACCATTTTATTATTGCCTCTAGGGCATATTTCCAACAGCCTCCCACTTGCACTAGAGTCAATCATCTAGTTACATTGTGATGAATCAAACACCCATAGAGTTCGTGTTGATCATGTTTTGCCCTAGGGAGAGGTTTAGTCAACGGATCTGCTACATTCAGGTCCGTGTGTACTTTACAAATATCTATGTCTCCATCTTGAACATTTTTACTTAATGGAGTTGAAGCGACGCTTGATGTGCTCGGTCTTCTTGTGAAACCTGGCTCCTTGGCAAGTGCAATAGCTCCAGTGTTGTCACAGAAGAGTGCGATCGGTCCCGACGCATTGGGTATGACTCCTAGGTCGGTGATGAACTCCTTCACCCAGATTGCTTCATGCGCTGCCTCCGAGGCTGCCATGTACTCGCTTCACATGTAGATCCCGCCACGATGCTTTGCTTGCAACCGCACTACCATCGCCCCACCATTCAAAATATATACGATCCGGTTTGTGACTTAGAGTCATCCAGATCTGTGTCAAAGCTAGCGCCGACGTAACCCTTTTTATTTAGCTCTTCGTCACCTCCATAGACGAGAAACATGTCCTTTGTCATTTTCGTGTACTTCAGGATATTCTTGACCGCTGTCCGTTGTTCCTTGCCGGGATTACTTTGGTACCTTCCTACCAAACTTACGACAAGGTTTACATCAGGTCCGTACACAAGATGACATACATAATAGATCCTATGGTCGAGGCATAGGGATGACACTCATCTCTTCTTTATCTTCTGTCAGTGGTCGGGCATTGAGCCGAGCTCAATCTCACACCATGCAATACAGGCAAGAACCCTTTCTTTGACTGATCCATATTGAACTTCTTCAATATCTTATCAAGGTATGTGCTTTGTGAAAGACCTATGAGGCGTCTTGATCTATCCCCATAGATCTTGATGCCTAATATGTAAGCAGCTTCTCCAAGGTCCTTCATTGAAAAACACTTATTCAAGTAGGCCTTAATGTTGTCCAAAAGTTCTATATATTTTCCCATCAAAAGTATGTCATCTACATATAATATGAGAAATGCTACAGAGCTCCCACTCACTTTCTTGTAAACGCAGGCTTCTCCATAAGTCAAGATAAACCCAAACGCTTTGATCATCTCATCAAAGCTTAATGTTCCAACTCCGAGATGCTTGCACCAGCCCATAAATGGATCGCTGGAGCTTGCATACCTTGTTAGCATTCTCGTGGTCGACAAAACCTTCCGCTGCATCATATACAGTTCTTCCTTAAGATGGTCGTTAAGGAATGCCGCTTTTGACGCCCATTTGCCATATTTCATAATCATAGTATGCGGCAATTGCTAACATGATTTGGACGGACTTTAGCTTCGCCACGGAGAGAATGTCTCATCGTAGTCAACCCCTTGAACTTGTCGATAACCCTTAGTGACAAGTCGAGCTTTATAGATGGTAACATTACCATCTGCGTCCGCCTTCTTCTTAAAGATCCATTTGTTTTCTATCGTCACGATCATCGGGCAAGTCTCACAAAGTCCACACTTCGCTTTCATACATGGATCCTATCTCGGATTGCATGGCTTCAAGCCATTTGTTGGGATCTGGGCCCGCCATCGCTTCTTCATAGTTCAAGGTTCACCGTTGTCAACAACATGATTTCCGTGACAGGGTTGCCATACCACTGTGTGGAACGTGTCCTCGTGGACCCACGGTTCAAGAGTAACTTGATCCAAGTACCTTGATCATCATCATTAACTTCCTATTCAGTTGGTATCGCACCACAGAACATCTTCCCGAGCTGCGCTACTCACCGTTCAAGAGGTAGTACTTCATCAAGTTCCACTTTCCTCCCACTTACTTCTCTCGAGAGAAACTCTTTTCCGTAAAGGACCCGCTTGGCAACAAAGATCTTGCCTTCGGATCTAAGGTAGAAGGTATACCCAATGGTTTCTTTAGGGTATCCTATGAAGACACATTTTTCCGACTTGGGTTCGAGCCAAAGTTGAAGTTTCTTGACATAAGCATCGATCCCCAAACTTTTAGAAACAACAGCTTAGGTTTCTTCGCAAACCATAATTCATATGGTGTCGTCTCAACGGATTTAGACGGTGCCCTATTTAAAGTGAATGTAGCTGTCTCTAGAGCGTATCCCCAAAATGATAGCGGTAAATCGGTAAGAGACATCATAGACCGCACCATATCCAATAAAGTGCGACACGACGCTCGACACACCACATTACCGAGGTGTTCTAGGCAGCGTGAGTTGTGAAACGATTCCACATTTCCTTAAGTGCGTACCAAATTCGTGACTTAAATATTCTCCTCCATGATCTGATCTTAAGAACTTTATTTTTCGGTCACGTTGATTCTCTACCTCATTCTGAAATTCCTTGAACTTTTCAAAGGTCTCAGACTTGTGTTTCATCAAGTAGACATACCCATGTCTACTTAAGTCATCAGTGAGAGGGAGAACATAACGTTATCCTCCGCGAGCCTTGACACTCATTGGACCGCACACATCAGTATGTATGATTTCCAATAAGTTGGTCGCTCGCTCCATTGTTCCGGAGAACGGAGTCTTGGTCGTTTTGCCCATGAGGCATGGTTCGCATGTGTCAAATGATTCATAATCGAGAGACTCTAAAAGTCCATCAGCATGGAGCTTCTTCATGTGCTTGACACCAATGTGACCAAGGTGGCAGTGCCACAAGTATGTGGGACTATCTATATCAACCTTACATCTTTTGGTATTCACACTATGAATATATGTAACATTACGTTCGAGATTCATTAAGAATAAACCATTGACCAGCGGGGCATGACCATAAAACATATCTATCATATAAATAAAACAACCATTATTCTCGGATTTAAATGAGTAGCCATCTCGTATTAAATGAGATCCAGATACAATGTTCATGCTCAAAGCTGGTACTAAATAACAATTATTAAGGTTTAAAACTAATCCCGCAGGTAAATATAGAGGTAGCGTGTCGACGGCGCATCACATCGACCTTGGAACCATTCCCGACGTGCATCGCCACCTCGCCCTTCGCCAGCCTCCGCTATTCCGCAGCTCCCGCTTTGAGTTACAAATATGAGCAACGACACCGTATCAAATACCTGTGAGCTACTATGAGTACCGGTAAGGTACACATCAATTACATGTATATCACATATACCTTTAGTGTTGCCGGCCTTCTTGTCTGCTAAGTATTTGGGGCAGTTCCACTTCCAAAGGTCCGCTTCCCTTGCAATAAAAGCACTCACCTCGTGCTTGGGTCCATTCTTTGACTTCTTCCCGCAATCGTCTTACCGGCACGGCAACACCCTTTGTCGCCCTTCTTGAAGTTCTTCTTACCCTTGCCTTTCTTGAACTTAGTGGTTTTATTCACCATCAACACTTGATGTTCCTTCTTGATCTCTACCTCCGCTGATTTCAGCATTGAATATACCTCAGAATGGTCTTTTCCATCCCTGCATATTGAAGTTCATCACAAAGCTCTTGTAGCTCGATCAAGCGATCAAGGATTCTCATTAATAATCACGCTATCCGGGAGATTAACTCCCACTGAGTTAAGCGGTTGTGCAACCTGTATATTTTGAGTATGTGCTCACCGATGTAACTATTTTCCTCCATCTTACAATCAAGAACTTGTCGGAGACTTCATATCTCTCGACCCCTGCATGAGCTTGAAAAGCATTTTCAGCTCTTCAACATCTCATATGCTCCGTGTTGCTCAAAACGCTTTTGGAGCCCCGTTCTAAATCGTAAAGCATGCCACATCGAACGAGGGAGTAATCATCAAGACGAGACCGCCAAGCCGCTCATAACGCCTTGGTTCTCTCGATGGGAGCTTCACCTAGCGGTGCTTCTAGGACATAATCTTTCTTTGCAGCTATGAGGATGATCCTCGTGTTCCCACCCAGTCCGAGATAGTTGCTGCCATCATCTTTCAGCTTGGTTTTCTAGGAACGCATTGAAGTTGAGGTGGACATGAGCGTTGGCCATTTGATCTACAAGACATATTTGCAAAGGTTTTAGACTAAGTTCATGATAATTAAGTTCATCTAATCAAATTATTTAATGAACTCCCACTCAGATTAGACATCCTCTAGTCATCTAAGTGATACATGATCCGAGTCGACTAGGCCGTGGTCCGATCATCACGTGAGACGGACTAGTCATCATCGGTGAACATCTCCATGTTGATCGATCTTCCATACGACTCATGTTCGACCTTTCGGTCTCTTGTGTTCAGAGGCCATGTCTGTACATGCTAGGCTCGCTGGTTAACCTAAGTGTTTATGCGCGTGTAAATCTGTCTTACACCGCTGTATGTGAACGTTAGAATCTATCACACCCGATCATCACGTGGTGCTTCGAAACAACGAACTTTCGCAACGGCGCACAGTTAGGGGGAACACTTTCTTGAAATTATTATGAGGGATCATCTTATCTACTACCGTCATTCTAAGTAAACAAGATGCATAAACATGATAAACATCACATGCAATCAAATGGTAGTGACATGATATGGCCAATATCATATAGCTCCTTTGATCTCCATCTTCGGGGCTCCATGATCATTTTTGTCACCGACATGACACCATGATCTCCATCATCGTGATCTCCATCATCGTGTCTCCATGAAGTTGCTCGCCAACTATTACTTCTACTACTATGGCTAACGGTTTAGCAATAAAGTAAAGTAATTACATGGCGTTAAATCATTGACACACAGGTCATACAATAAATAGGACAACTCCTATGGCTCCTGCCGGTTGTCATACTCATCGACATGCAAGTCATTATTCCTATTACAAGAACATGATCTCATACATCACATATATATCATTCATCACAACTTTTGGCCATATCACATCACAAAGCAATTGCTGCAAAAACAAGTTAGACGTCCTCTAATTGTTGTTGCATCTTTTATGTGGCTGCAATAGGGTTCTAGCAAGAACGTTTTCTTACCTACGTAAAAGCCACAACATGATTTGTCAACTTCTATTTACCTTTCATAAGGAACCTTTTCATTGAATCCGCTCCAACTAAAGTGGGAGAGACAGACACCCGCTAGCCACCTTATGCAACTAGTGCATGTCACCGGTGGAACCTGCCTCACGAAGCGCACGTAAGGTCGGTCCGGGCCGCTTCATCCCACAATAACGCTGAAGCAAAATAAGACTAGTAGTGGCAAGAAAGTTGACAACATCTACGCCCACAACAAGTTTGTGTTCTACTCGTGCAAAGAGAACTATGCATAGACCTAGCTCATGATGCCACTGTTGGGGAACGCTAGAAAATAAAAAATTCTACGCCTCACCAAGATCAATCTATGAGTTCATCTAGCAACGAGAGAGGAGTGCATCTACATACCCTTGTAGATCATGAGCGGAAGCGCTCAAGAGAACGGGTTGAGGGAGTCGACTCCTCGTGATCCAAATCACCGATGATCCTAGTGCTGAACGGACAGCACCTCCGTGTTCAACACACGTACGGTTGGGCAAGACATCTCCTCCTTCTTGATCCGGCAAGGGGGAAGGAGAGGTTGATGGAGATCCAGCAGCACGACGGCGTGGTGGTGGATGCAGCAGCGATCTCGGCAGGTGTCGGTGTCAAAACCGGCGGATCTCGGGTAGGGGGTCCCGAACTGTGCGTCTAGGCAGATGGTAACAGGAGACAAGGGACACGATGTTTTTACCCAGGTTCGGGCCCTCTCGATGGAGGTAAAACCCTACTCCTGCTTGATTTATATTGATGATATGGGTAGTACAAGAGTAGATCTACCACGAGATCAAGGAGGCTAAACCCTAGAAGCTAGCCTATGGTATGATTGTTGTTCGTTCTACGGACTAAAACCCTCCGGTTTATATAGACATCGGATAGGGTTAGGTTACACAGAGTCGGTTACAATGGTAGGAGATCTACATATCCAGACGCCAAGCTTGCCTTCCACGCCAAGGAAAGTCCCATCCGCACACGGGACGTAAGTCTTCAATCTTGTATCTTCATAGTCCAGAGTCCGACCAATGGTGATAGTTCGCTATCAGACACCCCTAATCCAGACTCCTCAAGAGTCTCTCGAACCAAGCTTCAATGACGATTTAGTCCGGCAAGATATTGTCTTCGGATTGCAAGGCGGGTTCCTCTCCTAATACTTCATAGAAGATTTTGAACACAAGGATAGTGTCCGCTCTACAAAACAAGTTCCACATACCACCGAGAGAGAATAACTTTGCACAGATCCGCCGACGATTCCGTGGCGTGACATCACACCATGGCCAGGCCTTTATACTTAATCGCTTTTACTGCTCCACCTCAGCGCTTAGCGAGGCGGTTTCTTGGCACGCCTTATCAAACGGAGATCGTGCCCCTTATTCCGGATTCTCATCAATACGGGCGTAGTAACCCGGCCGTGTTCGCTGGCACGCCTCCATCATCGGCTAGTCCCGAACGGTCACGGGTGGGCTCTTGGTATTCAACCTCTTTATAACGAGACCAAGGCCCGCCTTTCTTTCAATCTCAATCGAATCCGCCGCCGAAGTTCCAACACGCAAAGCTCCGAGTTAGGGCGCCTGACCTTCCACGATGTCCGCTTCACCTGCACGGCCGGTGGATGCCTTCCTCCGCCACGGAAGAAGATGTGCTAAAGCCGAGAGACGCCTGTATCTAACCGCGAAATTTCACATAGGCTGCCCGCTCAAGGGCAGGTTGTTCCCACTCCCGAGCCCGTGAGAGCGTGGTATTCGTGGTCTCACTTCCTTCGGGTTTAGGCTTCCTGACGGACCCCTTTGTGAGGGGGGCTCATGTTTTATTATGGGCTGGAATTCCACGACTTGGATCCGAGTCCATCCTCCACATCTCGCTGCTCATTGTCGCATGTGAAGCCTTCCTCCGCATTACCCCTCACTTGAGACAGGCTCAAGACCTTCAAAGTGGAGCCAAGATGATCAAGGGGCATCAAGCAGTGGAGGGGCTGTTATAAGCAAGAATGCAGACGCCCATGGCCCGAGGGCTCTTTTCAAGAGGAGCTCAATTTATGGCAATAGGAGTGGTTTTATATCACCGCCCTGTGGGCACCAAATGGGTGGCGCCACCGCCTTTCGCCGGGTCCTCCACCGCTGCAAGCGCCATGGGTCAATACAGGCTTGACCGAGGGCTGCCCAAGGACGTGCCCTTGTTGCAGGCCGATTCGAGACCTCCTAGAGAGAGAGATCAATCTGGTCGAGTAGCGCAGGTCATGCCGCTTCGCCGATCCTGCCTCAGAACGCCGCCTCCACTGTGGAGTTCAATCCGAGGGACCACGAGCTCTTCAACATTTTATGGGCGCAACGCCCATGGAGGTGTACAAACCGTTCTTTGATCACAAGCAATGTGTCCGGACTTGACCGAGGACGCAGGTCTGAGCTGCAATCGCCCGGATACTCAAGTAAGTAGTCCCAGACTTTGACATGCTATCCGTGATATTTATCATAAACGTGTTCTTAAAAGAGCTATCCTTTAAACAGGAGTGGACAGCAAAAGCAAAACTGATCAGTGTCCGCCCTCCCCGAGACCACGCCGACCCCAGATAACTAAGATGTTAGAGGTCAGGCCTTTTGAAGAAGGCGAAGGGGGGAACGAGGAAGCTACTTACTCCATGAAGGAGGCTATCAAGAAAGGGGGATCGAGAATCCTCCTCCGAGGGGAGAAGAGGACCGCCTCGAGATCCGAGACCAAAGCCTCAAGCGGGCAAGAAATCTTCACCAGAGGGTCCTGTGGCGGGAGATGCCCGCCGCACTATTTCCCAAGGAGATCAGCCTCCAATGAGCCGTAAGTAAAAAGGGGGAGTTTATAAAATAAAAGACATCCCTGTTTTATTTCTGAAGGTAACCGAAAGTTTTACCTTGTAGTTCGGATCTCAGCCATTCACAGCAGAGCTCGTCTTCAGGGGATCTTGATCCGGAGATGATGGAGAGCGAAACGCCTCCGCCTGCCGTACCGTCATGTGAGGCGGGCGACGCTGAGGTGTCGCCGCAAAGGGCTTCTCCGAATCCGGCGGGGCCAGAAGGCAGCCATGTCCCCTCAAAGCCCTCCGTGTCCGGCCTTCGAAAAAGGCCATCGGACGAGTCCGGCACCAACGGGTGTACGGTCGGAGGAGCTGAAGGATATGCTCGGGCGAGCGTTTATCTCGGAAGATCACCGTGACGTTAATGAGTACGGTGATTGAAAGGATTTCATCCGCGAGAGCGGTTGCATGAAGTCGCCGTAAGTTTACTAACGGGTTTTGAGGTACGCAAATGATGTACCTTTCGATAGTTTTGCATATAAATGCGCTCAGATAGATAGTAGCCCCGAGACTTGGTGCGGTGTAAAAATGACGGCGCGCCGAGGATCATAACCCTGTATAATATGCGCCTTCCTATGTAGGTGGCGGCGTCCGTGGCTAGCCGGTTGATGAATTTGCCGAGCTGAAGCGGCAACTTGACATGGCGGATGCGGACATCATGCTTGTTAATAAGCGCTTGACGAGTCACAAGGTATGCAATCGCCCGCGGACACCGGTAAGGGAGCTTAACGCCCATGTCTTACAACGTACGCTTAATGTAGATGGTGCCGCTGCTATGGAGAGCCTTCGGCGGAGCTCACCCGAGCCAAGGAGCAAGCCTAAAAAGTGATGCGTTGCTTTAAAGGCGCCGCAGAGCTAAAAGCCGAACAGGCTGCTCAACGCCAAAGTAAGAAAGAAATGGCCGAGATGGCCGTGAAATTGAAGAATGCTATCGACTGCCAGAGCTTCTTGAAAAGAAGATTGAGCGAAACAAGAGGACCTGAAAAGGCCACCACCGAGGCTAAGGATACTCGCTCTGCGATGAGAGCTATGAAGGAGGAGCGACGTCAAAGTCAAGATATTGCAGCCGGAAAGCCCTTTTTCGCTGCGGAGGAAATACACGGATCCTAAGTACGCCAATTGACCGGCTGTGGGGTGCGGAGGATGCTTATTCGACTTGGCGGCGAAAAGCCGAGACGCGCCGAACACTTCCAGTCAAAAGGATCACGGAATGGAAGTGATTTTTGGTCGCAGCCCATAGTCCGGAGGTCCACTTTCGCTAACCGATCGTTTGGCCGAATGGGCTGAGCTGAATAGGTTGTCCGGACTTGCCATGAAGGCTATCGAACTCATTTGTGGCGAAAAGCCCCAAGTCAAGAGTTATTTTGGCTTGATGCAATAGTTCCTTGTGCGGTGCCGCATATCGATGCAATGAAGCGGTCAAGATGCATAGAGGGAGCACGGATGGCTCTTGCCCGTGTCAAGACATACCGGGCGGAGATGAAGGCCACCGACGTTGCATCCCAAGATTCGGATAGAAGCTTAGTACCGCCGAGCACTATTTTGAGGAAGTCTCCGCAGGCGCTGCTTAATAGAGACGCGGTGCTCAAGGATATTATGTTTAAATGACATGTATGATTTGTGAAAACAACGCTTCAACATAAGAGCTTTGTATACTTGTGCGCTCAAGTATTAAACGCCTCATGTGCGGCCGCTGATGTATATGTATATAACTCGAAGATGGCAGTCTTCGTCTTCAGCCCCCACGCACATAGTGCGGGGGTGTTTGCAACAAAGGCGCATTTTCACACTTAATCCAACATCTTGGTCCTGTGAAGGAGGTGATAGCGTAGAAAACTAGGCAACCGAACTATAATTCTTTATCACTTTCACTTAGCCATAGGAGTCCGATTGTGGGGCTACTATATAGCCCCTAGGGGTGCCGCGCTCTCCCGAATTCGGGGCGCGTATGTGCCTGACCGGGAAACGGTCCTTCATCAATGCGGGGGAATTCTAAACATTCCAGTGGGTCATCGAGTGGTTGACCAGTCTCACGCTATATCATGACATCGGTTTTAGCTTTCCACCGAGGTGCTCAACCCACCAACCGGGCACAATCAAAGTGGTTCTCCCAGCGCTACCTTAGCCAATATAACGGAACGTAAGGTACCAAAACATGGGAGCGGGGCAAACCCAACATTTGACCAAAGACATGATTTGGAGCTGATGCATATAAGGCCTAACTCGAGACGCTGAACACTCCCTAAGGTATTCGGTATTTATAAAAACGGGCAGAATAATGCCCTAAGCCCCCGTGTCCGTGCACGCAAAAATTCGTGCGCCGATGCCAAACGCCAGCCTCCTCCTCAGTTATAGCAAGAAACCGGGATGTGCATCAACAAGAGACAGAAGAAAGGTTTACGCAGGTCTTAATCTGAAAAGAATCCTTGCAACGGTCCCCATCGCACGTCTGCGCATGTGTCTCCGTTGTGTCGTATCCTGGACGGGTGTAGCACGTTGCTCATCTTTAAAAGAGAGGAACTTAGTTGAAAAGAAAAAAGGATCGTGCGAAAAATGTACTTTATATTAAATAAACAGAGTACGGTTCGAAAAGTGAATAAAATTGAGCTTTATTATCTCTTGTTGTACATGCGCAGCCCTTGTACGGGGTATGCCGCTAGTAGGCGCCGGACTCGCCTAGCCGTGTCCGGGTTCAATGACCTATTCAGTGCTTTTGTTAGCGGAGCCGGATTGGTGTGGGGCTGTCAAGGCAGTCTCGCATTCTTCCGTGTTTCGAGTAACACTTAATACTCCCTTTTAATGAGATGTTGCCGCGTGGACCGGCATTTTAAGTGTAAGAGATGCATAATGCGGTATTGCGTTAAAGCGGTGAACGCTTCACGCCCAAAGAGTGCTTGATAGCTACTTTTAATGGGGCGATGTGGAAGGTTAACTTTTCGTGGCGGAAGTTGTCGGATGAGCCAACACAACTTCTACCAAGAGGGAGCCCGCATAATGGGCATATGAGCCCTGGCATTACCCCTTTGAAGGAGGTGTTTCTATGGCTAATTTTGGTTGGGTCTATCCCCATTTTGCAGATTGTGTCCTGATATAGCAGGTTTAGATCGCTACCTCCGTCCATTAGGACTTGTGTAAATTGGAGTCCGTCTATTATAGGATCTAATATCAAGGCAGTCCATCTTGCGTTCCGGATACTTCCGGAATAGTCCTGATGATCGAAGGTGATTGATTTTGACAACCATTGTTGGGACTCTGTTGGGATAGACCGTGCAGCGCGTGTTTCTATGGGCGCCGCTCTGTTTATCCCTTTTGTCACTTGAAGTGAGTTCACTGTTTTGACTTTTTGTGGGAAATTCTTTTGTTTTCCGGTGCTCTGCTTGTGGGTTTCGTCATCGTCCTCGCTTGGTGTGTCGAGCCCCTTGTGTTCGGCATTGAGTTTGCCGGACTGCTTGAAGACCCAACAATCTCTGTGGGTATGGTTTGCAGGCTTCCCGGGAGTACTGTGGATTTGGCATATTTTGTCCAAGATTTTGTTTAGGTTGGATAGCTTGTCGCTGTTGTGCTCGAGGGGGATTTTCTTATGATTCTGCCGGAGCTTCGAATCCGCGCCATCGCCGTGTTCTTCGGCTGTTTCCCTTTGTCCGCGCTGATCCTTGCTGCGTCGTGGTTTTCCATTTCCATCCCCGACTTCGGATGTACTTGGGTCGCTGGTAGTGCATCTTGCTAGCCAACTATCCTCTCCCGCGCAAAAGCGGGTCATGAGGCTTGTTAATGCAGCCATTGTTCTCGGCTTCTCCCTGCCGAGGTGTCTGGCGAGCCATTCGTCTTGACGTTGTGTTTGAAAGCTGCTAAGGCTTCAAGCGTCCGGACAATCGACTATTTGGTTCTTTTGGTGAGGAACCGTTCCAGAATTTGCGGGCTAACTCTCCGGTTGTTGAGTTATATGACTTAAATCGCTCAGATCCGGAGGACGGACATAAGTCCCTTGAAAACTTGCCGAAAAGCATCCTCGGCTCTTCCCAACTTCTAATGGTATTTTCAGGAGGCTTTTGAGCCAATGTCGGGCTGGCCCTTTGAGCTTGAGGGTAAGTATTTTATGGCGTGGAGATCATCTCCTCTAGCCATGTGCATGTGGAGGATGTAATCCTCAATCCGCACTCTGTGGTCTGTTGTTCCGTCAGATGCCTCTATGTTTACGAGTTTGAATCACCGAATTGTGATCCAAAGACCTCATCGGTGAAACACGAGGGTGTGCGGCACCCCTATATTTGGGTGTGCCGTGATGTTCGGATATTTGGCGGTTGCATTGCTTTGAAGAGCTTGTTTTCGGCCCATAGATGGACCTAATGGGCCATCCTTTGATGCTAATCTTACGTGGATCGCGCATCGCTTGTGTGCGGCGCCATTTGCCACTCTATGTTTGCCGTGGGGTCGCCCATCCCACCGGTGGCCTCCTTGTTTTTTGGTTGTGGGGCTTTACGGCCTCCTCATCAAATTCGGCAGTAGTTTTCTTTGGTAGTTTTTGTTCGCGATCGCCGCCAGATTTGTCTGTGGTATTGAGTACTTTGCTCCATCTGATTCTCGAGTGCATCTTCCGCTGTTTTGAGCTTCCGCTTCGCTTTTTCAGGCTGCGCGCGATGGCGACGAGCCTTTTGTGGAGGTTCTTCGCTTCCAACAATTTGTCCGCTTGAGATCGTCCGGATCGTTATCTTCACCGGGACGGTTTGTTTATCCAAGTTGTCCTGTTCGACGGTTGCTCGATAGCATGTTCGCCGTCCACCGGTTCGCCTCGCTCTAAGGCTGGTCTCGTGTGGCTGCCGCCTTTGTCGAGGCAGGACTTGGTGCGCGCTTACGCTGCCGTTTGACTGCGCCGAGGGATTTATCCTTTGTAGTGTCCCGTTGTTCCTCGTCGTCACTTCCTTTAGGTGTATCCACCATGTATACATCATGGGATGAGGTGGCTGTCCGTTATCCTATAGGTGCTGGTTCATGGTTGTCTCCTACATCGTCGCCCATACCGCCGATGTCTTTGGAGTCGAAATCGAGCACGCCGCTTAAGCTTTCGACGATGGATACAAAGTGGGTGGTGGGTGGGCGTTGAATTTCTTCGTCGTCGCATCCCAACCTTCCCGAACGTAGTCCGCCAGGCTCTCCTGATAAAGAGAGATTTTAGTGAATTCGAGGATGTCGCCAAAGGGCGAGTGTTGAAAGATGTCCGCGGAGTGAACTCCATGACCGGCGCCCAATCGGATTCGATTAGGGGGCGGAGGGTTCAGAGTCCGGAGAGGAGTCCGCGCCTTTGAGTCTGATCTTCGCAGAAGGACGTGGATGGAGTTCGCTCAATCACCATAGAGATCAGAGCCCCAAGGCGGTGTCCAACCACTCGCCCTCGATCGGGGAGTCGGCCCGAGCTAAGGGTCGGAGCGGACGCTGAGTGCGGTGCGGCCTGTGGCACCGTTTCGCGGTAGAGCTAGATCGTGCCTATCAAGACAAGGCGGCGCGCTTGGCTGTGGGCTTGAATCCGTCGAATATCAAGTCTCCGCGGATGTCGGCCGTAGTTCAAACTCCCAAATCTAACTCGATGGCGGGCGTAGCTGATCTGCTCCAGATGGCCAAGTGAATTGCCCATGCTGCGGCCGCCGAATACGAAGATCTGTCCGGGAGAAAAGTCTCACCCGGACCGCGTCGTTGTTGATGATCGAAGGAGCCATCGGGCCTAAGGATGACGATACGAGGAACTCTCAATGAAAGCACCAATGTCGGTGTTAAAACCGCGGATCTCGGTAGGGGGTACCGAATCGTGCGCCTAGGCGGATGGTAACAGGAGACAAGGGACACGATGTTTTTACCTGTGTTGGGCCCTCTCGATGGAGGTAAAACCCTACTCCGCTTGATTAATATTGATGATATGGGTAGTATGAGAGTAGATCTACCACGAGATCAAGGAGGCTAAACCCTAGAAGCTAGCCTATGGTATGATTGTTGTTCGTCCCACGGACTAAAACCCTCCGGTTTATATAGACATCGGATAGGGTTAGGGTTACAGAGTCGGTTACAATGGTAGGAGATCTACATATCCAGACGCCAAGCTTGCCTTCCACGCCAAGGAAAGTCCCATCCGACAACGGTGATAGTTCGCTATCAGGACACCCCTAATCCAGACTCCTCAAGCAGGCTTCGCCAAGCTTCAACGAGAGGAGAGGTGGTGCGTGGGGAGGGAGGCGCCAAGAGCATGGGTGCGGCTGCCCTCCCTCCCCTCTTTATATAGGCCTCCTAGGGCGCTGCCCTAGGAGATGCAATCTCCTAGGGGCGGGTGCTGGGGTGGCTTCTGCTGTGGAGGTGGGCCCACCCCTAGGGTTTCCCAACCCTAGGCGCAGGGGGGCAGATAGCGCACCAGCCCACCAGGCTGGTTCCTCCCACTTCAACCCATGGGCCCTCCGGGATAGGTGGCCCCACCCGATGGACCCCGGGACCCATCCAAATGGTCCCAGACAAAACCGTGACCCCCGACACTTTCCCGATGGCCGAAACCTGACTTCCTATATATAATTCTTTACCTCCGGACCATTTCGGAACTCCTCGTGACGTCCAGGATCACATCCGGGACTCCGAACAACTTTCGGGTTACTGCATACTCATATTTCTACAACCCTAGCGTCACCGAACCTTAAGTGTGTAGACCCACTACAAGAAATATGCTATCTTGTGACCTCCACTATTGGTCACTGAAAGGTCACTGTTTTCAACTTGTGACCTTTTTGTGACCAAAAACAGAAGGTCAAAAGCTCAGGGTCGTAAACTGACTATAGCGACCTTTCTTCTGGAATGGTCGTAGACGTTTATGACCAAAAAAAAGGTCGTAGATTTTATGACCAATTATTTTGGTCACTAGCAATCCGACCACACCACGTCGGATCCACCGTGGCAAGCTGACGTGGCATAATTACGACCAAATGAAAAGGTCGTAAAATAGAATCAGCCGGTCCATTTCAGCCGTCTACATGGGCCAAGCCCAATAATTCAGCCCGTTTAATTTTTTTTCTCTCTTTATTTTTCTTATGTGTATGGGCCTGGCCCAATAATTTGGCCTTTTATTTTCTGGGAATGGAGCCTTTTTCTGATGATTTTTTTTATAGTCCACTATTTTTTTGGGCCAGAGCCTTTTTGGTCTAGTTTGAATTTGGGCCTTGGCCTTTTTATTTTCTGCTATGCAGCCTTTTATAAAAAAAATATTACATTCATTTCCTTTTTTAGGCCCAAGCCTTTTTGGTCTAATTCTTGTTTGGGCCTTGGCCTTTTTAGAGGCCAAGTTCTCATTTTGCATAACTTCACATAAAATAAACAATAAAATGTAAAGGCCAGTGCACAAGTGATCCACAAGCCCTGTGCACAAGTGATCCACACAACTTCACGTAAAATAAACAATAACTCCACAACTTCACAAGTGATCCATAACTTCACAGGTTCACAAGATCACATAACTTCACAGTAGCAATGCAACAAAATGCTCAAAGACAAACTTCACTGTGTTCAAACTAGGTTCACGTACCATCACACTAGACAAAGAATGCTCAAGTTCAAAATGCTCAAACTACCATCAAAGCAACACAGCCATCAAACCGCTTTAGCTCCAAAGAGAGCCATCAAGGGCTAACTTCTCTTCCTCGTTTGAGACTTCTTGCAGCAGCTCAAGTTCCTTGTCGCGTGCAGCTTCAGATTCTTCCGCCTTCATCTTGATTGCCTCCAATTCTTCTTACACCAGTCAGCTTGAAGCTCGGACCTCTGCAGCTTCGCTCAAGGTCACGAACATGAGCAAATACTTCAGCTTGCTTTTATGGAGTTGTTCCTAGATGATCGAGCCCAACATTCGTGAGGAATGTGCTTTGCTTGACAGATTTCAACAAGACTTCTTCGACAATTTGAACAAGAGACTTTGGCTCTTCACCTTCCTCGGTACCGGCGTCCTTCATTTCTTCCATCTCAAGCTAGCATATGGAGGAGAATGATAGGCATTAGTGGATAAACCAAACCAGCACACAAATGGATTATTTGAAGTAACCAAACCAGCAAACAAAATCTATACAAGAAGATGATGACTAGTGACCTGGAGACATGCAATTGGAACAATATGATCGCTTCATTAAGCCTAGAATGGTGGTTCTATATAAGATGGCTTCCTGACTAACATTCAGATCAAATTTCATCATGTCATAAAAAATGCAACAAATAGCATCAAAGCTGTTCTAATATCTTCATTAAGCCTAGCATGGAACTATAAGCATGGAACTATCAAACTACATCAAAGCATGGAACTGGCTCCGAATCAAATAGCATCAAATCATCAAAGCATCAAAGTTGGCATGGACAAAGCTGGCATCAAAGCTGGCATGAATCAAACAGGGCATGGACAAAGCATGGAGTGACTTACTATAGCAGTCTTGATCGGCTCAAAACCGATGCTGCTTCTGTGTTAGGGTGGCCTTAAACAAGTCAATCACGACATACCTGCTCACCCTTACGCTCTTCTTTCTGAAATGTTTTTCAACAAAAATCAAAATGTTATTCAGCAAGAATCAGAAATGTTATCCAACAAGGATCAAACGGTAAGGTCTCTAGAGAAATGTTCTCACAGTGGCAAAAATGTGTGCTGTGTAGTGCCTGGAACCAGTTCTCTGATTGTACACGACTTTTTCTCGATTCATCTTGTTGGACACACAGGTTTTCTACAAAAAAGCATACTGTCAGCATGATCTAGCACTAGCATATCATGTGTAGAACATAAATCATCAAACAAAGCAGAGACAAACCTTGTGTCTTGGGGTAGACCACATCTCCACCGAGCTTTCCATTCACCATCCGCCGATCAAAACGGAGACTTGATGCTGACTTTATTTTATGCTACGGTATCAAAATACTTCTTCTTGATCCGATGGCGCTCGTTTTTGAATTTTCTGCAGAATATCTTTGCATGCGGTCTTGATGGTTTCGAGTCCGTGTTCATCTCAAAATTTGCCTACCAAGACAACAAACAAGGTAGGAACAATATAGTGATCATGCATAGGTGTAATGAAAATAGATAGCACATTAACTATGAAACAAGTAGCTTACAACAACTTTCCCAATGTAGTTCTCCAATAGACTAGCATTTTTTTGTATAGCTTGAAGTGAGGAAGAACCGAAGATGGTTTCTTGCAACAAGTCCACACTCGAAGCAAGCTTTGTCGATCGCAGAGGCTTCTCTCGACGCTTCACCTTCGCAATTTGGATAGGCACCTTGCTACCAAGCGACTTGGTGATCCTCTCTAGCCCTTTGCCCTTTCTAGGTCTAGTCTTGGTAGTCATTGCATCTGAAAATGAAATTGGACTCATAAATTAGAATAGAAATCGACAAATGCAGGAATCGACAAAAGCATACATGATCATTCCATTTGGAAAATGCACTAGTAAAAGATAGCATTGCAAAGGTCAACTTGCCTGATTGAAGCACAAGCTGCTGTTCTTCTTCATTGATGACAAGATTCTGTTAATAGAAGGTGCAACAGGCTGAGGTCTGTGTGGACAAAGGCTCGCTTCATCAATGCAGATGGTTCCTCCTTCATCTAGGCAGACAGTGCCACTTCCATCCATGCTGAGAGTGGTTCCTTCATCCATGGGCGGCAACTCATCACCCATTTGCACCGAGGTCTCAGAGTCCATGCGCAGCAGACTTTCCTGATGGTCCGTCATAGCCGCCATCTTTGCTTTCTCGCCTTGTGACTCTATCAAGGGCAGGTTCATCAGTTCCAGGATCCTCTTTTTTGTCCCGGAGTGGGGCCATCACCCTTCCTAGAGGCATTGCAGCGAGATGTTTCGAGCTCTTCTTCTTCTTGTTGCCTTCTTAACACCGTGCCTCTTCGTCCTAGATTCCTTCAAAGGCCTTATATAAACAAGACGGAAAAAGCATTAGATCACAAGAGAAATATGTGAGCACAAGGAATAACATAGCATAAAAGAACCCCAGCCCTCCAAGCAAGACAGAGTTTGCACCTTAACAGTCTTGCTCACTACAACATCATCCACTTCCTCTCCATCAATAACTTCATCCTCCTTAGGATTGTACTCTAGGTCATCATTGATAACTCCACTACCTTCTTGAACCTCATCACTTCTACCTTCTCGTACATCATTTGTTTTCCTAAGCATCGACGCTATTGCACCGATGCCAAGGGACTGGAACAGCCGATTGTTCCTCATGATATTTCTAGCCCTAACCTTCTCGTACTCGGTGAGAGGCTCTTCTTTGCATGATAAAGGAAACGTAACTATTAGGTGAATGTTTGGAATGCATGGATAGACAGCCAAACATATCTTATGAAATTTTATTATCATTTAATCCTAGTTATTCGTAAGGAAGACTAACAAACACACAGCACAATTAAGCCAGCTTATTCAGATTGCAGCAATACATTTCACTTAGCATATTAAGACCTGATTTTATGAAACCGACAAGATAACCACAAGGAGCAAGTTGCATACCAACGGTTGGCCTCACGTTTGACCTTGTCATCCTTGCCATGGATGATCTTGAGGTGGTGCTTGCAAAATAGAATAAACAACAATCAGATACAACAGGGATAAAGTAAAATGATGCACTTGTATCAATAAAGGAAAGCATTTGGACCAACATGCACATACACTGATGTACTATTATTAATTAAGCAAACATGTAAGTGCACTAAACAAGCATGCATGTACAGTGGAAATATATGTACACTAAACAAGCAAGCAAGCAAAGTGCTACTGATAGAAACAAGCAAGCAATGATGGAAATTGAAAAGAAGCAAGCAAATACTATTGATACAAACCCTAATTAATAAGCAAGCAAGTAGCTTCTTCTCCATGTGCTACTGATACAAGCAAGTATTGCTGATGGAAACCCTAATTAAGCATGTATGCTTGCAAGCAACATGTATGTTAGCAAGCAAGCAACATGAACTAGTGAATTGGTGTCATGTACACATGCTTAGACAGTCTGACAGCAAGCAAGCAACATGAACTAGTGAATTAGTAAAGCATGAAACAACTGTACTTGCAGAAGTACAAAAGCAGATGAAAAAATTATTCTCAACTGCTCAATAAAGTTCCCGGTCTTTGCAACAACAACAAAAAAAAGGCGAGAGGGCCACACGGGACGGCCTCTATGCTGATAAAGAAATGCTCATCTGAATCATGTAATTCCACTATAGCTTGGTGACTGAACACAGCACCGTCTACTTACTGTATGCAGCTTACATCATGACAGCATTCACTTGGCCATATATCTCATCAGAGAGATACGGCATGAACATCAGGTTCAGAAACATCGGTGACACAGCGCCCGCTCACAAGAGCGGTAAACACGCCACACGAACTGCACCAACGCACAAGCACAATATAACCAAACGCACGTAAAACACACCCATAACCTCAAAACAACAGGAATGGGCAGCATGAGAGGCCCTGAGGGGCACCTTCTCCAAGTGCTACTGATACAAGCTAAGTAACTAAATCATACACAAGCTACATGAACCAGAGGGAGGTATTCCTCAAACCTCATCCACTTCCTCATCCATCCCCATCCCCTAAAATCATGCACTTCCTCTCCATCAACATGAACCCTAAACCATGAGGAGGATCAAACAAACCACCAGGAGCTCCACGAGTATCAAACAAGCATTTTTTTTAAAGATTATGACATGAAAGATCCAAACAAATAAACAATATATCTGATAAACGGTGCCTTAAACCACCAGCACTGCAAGTGCACAAGGACACGCATGCAACATAAGCAACTGTGACCCAAGCCAAGCACCATGAGTGAATCTAGCGAGCATGTTCTGGATCAGAAGGGTTCGAGCAGGGAGGGAGGAGCCGACGCGCGAATCCTAACCCTAGATCGACATGAACAAGAACAAGAACCAGGAGCTTGATGAACATGAACAAGAACCACCAGGAGCTCGTAGATCAACCAAATCCTAACCCTAGATCAACTGAATCCTAACCCTAGGTCGACCAGGAGGGGGATCTACCGAACCCTAGAAGATCGAGGGGAGAGGGGAGAGGAGAGGGGTACCTGTCGCCGTCGTCGATCGTTGATGATGTGGATGATGTAGCCACCGTCGCCGATGTACTCCCTGTCGTAGCCCGGGCGGTCGATGTAGCTGTTGATGTAGCAATCGTCGTCGAGGGGAGAGAGATGGGTGGATTCGTCGTCGGGGTGGGCGGTGCACCGCTGGCACGGGCGGCGAGTGGCGTGGGCGGGCGGCCAGAGGGGGGGAAGCTGCACGGAGGAGGAGTGGGGAGGGAGCGGCGCAGAGAGGAGTGGGGAGCAGGCGGCGCTAGGGTTGCAGGTGGGGAATGGCGGAGGAGGGAAATTTTGGGAGGAGGGATCCCGTGTTTAGTGGGAGAGGGTCTTGGGTCACGATGGTCTTGGGAGAGAAGTGGTGGGAAATTTTGGTGGGGTGGGAGGGAAATTTTGGTGGGGTGGGAGGGAAATTTTCACCAGTTTTTATAGGTTTTGAGGCAGAAAAAAATAGGGTTTTTTTGTACACTTTGTAGAAATCATGGTTAAAATCATACCGAGTAGCTCAAGAAAACATCCGTATTGCAAGTTTAGTATTTTTGCTAGTTGGTAGGCCACATTTGATGATGTGACGCGGAGGTCACCCATTTTTTTGATTTTTTTTGAATTTTTTACGGTGTTTTCAAAAATCGGCCGATTTCGTCGCGGCGGCCGTCCGTGGCTAGGGTTTGACGCGTGCCAATCTGTTGTCGATTCTGTGATGAAATGCCTACCTGTGAAGCTAAAAAGCATTTTTGGCAAAAATAACGGGCAAGCTATGGAGGACCCAGTAGTTCAAATTCCAGCGGTTCCAAATTGAATCGGCCAAGGTGGTCTCAATTGCCGGAGTAGCTACGAGGGTCGGAAATGCATGCTTTTGGCGACCATCCGTAAAACAGGGTCTACTTTGAGATAGACATGGAATGGCGCCGTTTGGGTGACCTCCTTGTAGCCGCTTCATTTAAAAAACGCATGCCTTTAGCATTCAAAAATGAAAACGGTTTTTCTTGGTAAACAAGTTGAACCTCGCTTTGGCAACATTGTTTGCCATCACAAGACGGAGGCATGCGCCAAATTTGGGCATATTATCGAAACTATTCATCGGATGCGCCATATCATTGCTAGTTTGGCTTGAAAGCCATGAATCTTCGCTCATGGTAGGTCGTTTTGAGAATACCTTTTCAGGAAAACATCCGTATTACAAGTTTAGTATTTTTGCTAGTTGGTAGGCCACATTTGATGATGTGAGATGGAGGTCACCCATTTTTTGATTTTTTAATTTTTACGATGTTTTCAAAATCGGCCGATTTCGTCATGCATGTCCGTCTGCGTGGCTAGGGTTTGAGGCGTGCCAATCTGTTGTCGATTCTGTGATGAAATGCCTACCGTGAAGCTAAAAAGCATTTTGGCAAAATAACGGCAAGCTATGGAGGACCCCAGTTCAAATTCCAGCCGGTTCCAAATTGAATCGGTCGAAGGTGGTCTGAAATTGCCGGAGTAGCTACGAGGGTCGGAAGTGCATGCTTTTGGCGACCGTTCAGTAAAACAGGGTCTACTTTGAGATAGACATGGAACGACACCGCTTGGGGTGACCTCCTTGTAGCCGCTTCACTTAAAAACGCATGCCATTAGCATTCACAAAATGAAAACGGTTTTTCTTGGTAAACAAGTTGAACCTCGCTTTGGCAACATTGTTTGCCATCACAAGACGGAGGCATGCGCAAAATTTGGGCATATTATCGTAAACTATTCATCGGATGCGCCATATCATTGCTAGTTTGGCTTGAAAGCCATGAATCTTCGCTCATGGTAGGTCGTTTTTAGAACACCTTTTCAAGAAAACATCCGTATTGCAAGTTTAGTATTTTTGCTAGTTGGTAGGCCACATTTTATGATGTGACGCGGAGGTCACCCATTTTTTTATTTTTTTTGAATTTTTTACGGTGTTTTCAAAAATCGGCCGATTTCGTCGCGGCGGCCGTCCGTGGCTAGGGTTTGAGGCATGCCAATCTGTTGTCGATTCTGTGAAGAAATGACTACCTGTGAAGCTAAAAAGCATTTTTGGCAAAAATAACGGGCAAGCTATGGAGGACCCGCAGTTCAAATTCCAGCCAGTTCCAACTGAATCGGTCGAAGGTGGTCTGAATTGCCGGGAGTAGCTATGACGGTCGGAAATGCATGCTTTTTGGCGACCGTCTGTAGAACAGGGTCTACTTTGAGATAGACATGGAAGGGCGCCGTTTGGGGTGACCGTCCTTGTAGCCGCTTCACGAAAAATGCATGCCTTTAGCATTCAAAAAATGAAAAACAGTTTTTCTTGGTAAACAAGTTGGAACCTCGCTTTGGCAACATTGTTTGCCATCACGAGACGGAGGCATGCGCCAAATTTGGGCATATTATCGTAAACTATTCATCGGATGCGCCATATCATTGCTAGTTTATTTGAAAGCCATGAATCTTCGTTCATGGTAGGTCGTTTTTTAGAACACCTTTTCAAGAAAACATCCGTATTGCAAGTTTAGTATTTTTAATAGTTGGTAGGCCACATTTGATGATGTTATGCGGAGGTCACCCATTTTTTGATTTTTTTATTTTTACGGTGTTTTCAAAAATCGGCCGATTTATCATGGTGGTCCGTCCGTGGCTAGAGTTTGAGGCGTGCCAATCTGTTGTCGATTCTGTGATGAAATGCCTACCGTGAAGCTAAAAGCATTTTGGCAAAATAACGGCAACCTTTGGAGGACCCGCAGTTCAAATTCCAGCCGGTTCCAAATTGAATCGGTCAAGGTGGTCTGAATTGCCGGAGTAGCTACGAGGGTCGAAATGCATGCTTTTGGCGACCGTCAAGTAAAACAAGGTCTACTTTGAGATAGACATGGAATGGCGCCGCTTGGGGTGACCTCCTTGTAGCCGCTTCACTAAAAACGCATGCCTTTAGCATTCAAAAATGAAAACGGTTTTTCTTGGTAAACAAGTTGAACCTCGCTTTGGCAACATTGTTTGCCATCACAAGACGGAGGCATGCGCCAAATTTGGGCATATTATCAGAAACTATTCATCGGATGCGGCCATATCATTGCTAGTTTGGCTTGAAAGCCATGAATCTTCATTCATGGTAGGTCGATTTTGAGAACACCTTTTCAGGAAAACATCCGTATTGCAAGTTTAGTATTTTTGCTAGTTGGTAGGCCACATTTGATGATGTGAGATGGAGGTCACCCATTTTTTTGATTTTTTTGAATTTTTACGATGTTTTCAAAAATCGGCCGATTTCGTCGCGGCGGCCGTCCGTGGCTAGGGTTTGAGGCGTGCCAATCTGTTGTCGATTCTGTGATGAAATGCCTACCTGTGAAGCTAAAAAGCATTTTTGGCAAAAATAACGGCAAGCTATGGAGGACCCGCAGTTCAAATTCCAGCCGGTTCCAGCTGAATCGGTCGAAGGTGGTCTGAATTGCCGGGAGTAGCTACGAGGGTCGGAAATGCATGCTTTTTGGCGACCGTCCGTAAAACAGGGTCTACTTTGAGATAGACATGGAACGACACCGTTTGGGGTGACCCTCCTTGTAGCCGCTTCACGAAAAACGCATGCCATTAGCATTCACAAAATGAAAAACGGTTTTTCTTGGTAAACAAGTTGGAACCTCGCTTTGGCAACATTGTTTGCCATCACAAGACGGAGGCATGCGCAAAATTTGGGCATGTTATCAGAAACTATTCATCGGATGCGGCCATATCATTGCTAGTTTGGCTTGAAAGCCATGAATCTTCGTTCATGGTAGGTCGTTTTTTAGAACACCTTTTCAAGAAAACATCCGTATTGCAAGTTTAGTATTTTTGCTAGTTGGTAGGCCACATTTGATGATGTGACGCGGAGGTCACCCATTTTTTGATTTTTTTTATTTTTTACGGTGTTTTCAAAAATCGGCCGATTTCGTCGCGGCGGCCGTCCGTGGCTAGAGTTTGAGGCGTGCCAATCTGTTGTCGATTCTGTGATGAAATGCCTACCTGTGAAGCTAAAAAGCATTTTTGGCAAAAATAACGGGCAACCTTTGGAGGACCCGCAGTTCAAATTCCAGCCGGTTCCAGCTGAATCGGTCGAAGGTGGTCTGAATTGCCGGGAGTAGCTACGAGGGTCGGAAATGCATGCTTTTTGGCGACCGTCCGTAAAACAGGGTCTACTTTGAGATAGACATGGAATGGCGCCGTTTTGGGTGACCTCCTTGTAGCCGCTTCACTAAAAAACGCATGCCTTTAGCTTTCAAAAATGAAAACGGTTTTTCTTGGTAAACAAGTTGGAACCTCGCTTTGGCAACATTGTTTGCCATCACAAGACGGAGGCATGCGCCAAATTTGGGCATATTATCAGAAACTATTCATCGGATGCGGCCATATCATTGCTAGTTTGGCTTGAAAGCCATGAATCTTCGTTCATGGTAGGTCGTTTTTGAGAACACCTTTTCAAGAAAACATCCGTATTGCAAGTTTAGTATTTTTGCTAGTTGGTAGGCCACATTTGATGATGTGACGCGGAGGTCACCCATTTTTTGATTTTTTTTGAATTTTTTACGGTGTTTTCAAAAATGAGCCGATTTCATCGCGGCGGCCGTCCGTGGCTAGGGTTTGAGGCGTGCCAATCTGTTGTCAATTCTGTGATGAAATGCCTACCTGTGAAGCTAAAAAGCATTTTTGGCAAAAATAACGGCAAGCTATGGAGGACCCGTAGTTCAAATTCCAGCCGGTTCCAAATTGAATCGGTCAAGGTGGTCTGAATTGCCGGAGTAGCTACGAGGGTCGGAATGCATGCTTTTTTGCACCGTCCAGTAAAACAGGGTCTAATTTGAGATAGACATGGAATGGCGCCGCTTGGGGTGACCCTCCTTGTAGCCGCTTCACTAAAAAACGCATGCCTTTAGCATTCAAAAATGAAAACGGTTTTTCTTGGTAAACAAGTTGAACCTCGCTTTGGCAACATTGTTTGCCATCACAAGACGGAGGCATGCGCCAAATTTGGGCATATTATCAGAAACTATTCATCGGATGCGGCCATATCATTGCTAGTTTGGCTTGAAAGCCATGAATCTTCGTTCATGGTAGGTCGTTTTTTAGAACACCTTTTCAAGAAAACATCTGTATTGCAAGTTTAGTATTTTTGCTAGTTGCTAGTTCACATTTGATGATGTGACGCGGAGGTCACCCATTTTTTTTATTTATTTTTTATTTTTTACGGTGTTTTCAAAAATCGGCCGATTTCATCGCAGCGGCCGTCCGTGGCTAGGGTTTGAGGCGTGCCAATCTGTTGTCAATTCTGTGATGAAATGCCTACCTGTGAAGCTAAAAAGCATTTTTGGCAAAAATAACGGGCAAGCTATGGAGGACCCGCAGTTCAAATTCCAGTCGGTTCCAGCTGAATCGGTCGAAGGTAGTCTGAATTGCCGGGAGTAGCTACGAGGGTCGGAAATGCATGCTTTTTGGCGACCATCCGTAAAACAGGGTCTACTTTGAGATAGACATGGAATGGCGCCGTTTGGGGTGACCCTCCTTGTAGCCGCTACACGAAAAACGCATGCCTTTAGCATTCAAAAATGAAAACGGTTTTCTTGGTAAACAAGTTGGAACCTCGCTTTGGAAACATTGTTTGCCATCACAAGACGGAGGCATGCGCCAAATTTGGGCATATTATCGAAACTATTCATCGGATGAGGCCATATCATTGCTAGTTTATTTGAAAGCCATGAATCTTCGCTCATGGTAGGTCGTTTTGAGAACACCTTTTCAAGAAAACATCCGTATTGCAAGTTTAGTATTTTGCTAGTTGGTAGGCCACATTTGATGATGTGACGCGGAGGTCACCCATATTTTGATTTTTTGAATTTTTACGGTGTTTTAAAAATCGGCCGATTTAAATCACGGCGTCCGTCCGTGGCTAGGGTTTGAGGCGTGCCAATCTGTTGTCAATTCTGTGATGAAATGCCTACCGTGAAGCTAAAAAGCATTTTTGGCAAAATAACGGCAAGCTATGGAGGACCCAGTTCAAATTCCAGCCGGTTCAAATGAATCGGTCAAGGTGGTCTGAATTGCCGGAGTAGCTACGAGGGTCGAAATGCATGCTTTTTGGCGACCGTCAGTAAAACAGGGTCTACTTTGAGATAGACATGGAATGGCGCCGCTTGGGGTGACCTCCTTGTAGCCGCTTCACTAAAAAACGCATGCCTTTAGCATTCAAAAATGAAAACGGTTTTTCTTGGTAAACAAGTTGAACCTCGCTTTGGCAACATTGTTTGCCATCACAAGACGGAGGCATGCGCCAAATTTGGGCATATTATCAGAAACTATTCATCGGATGCGGCCATATCAGTGCTAGTTTGGCTTGAAAGCCATGAATCTTCGTTCATGGTAGGTCGCTTTTGAGAACACCTTTTCAAGAAAACATCCGTATTGCAAGTTTAGTATTTTTGCTAGTTGGTAGGCCACATTTGATGATGTGACGCGGAGGTCACCCATTTTTTGATTTTTTTTGAATTTTTACGGTGTTTTCAAAAATCGGCCGATTTCGTCACGGCGACCGTCCGTGGCTAGGGTTTGAGGCGTGCCATTCTGATGTCGATTCTGTGATGAAATGCCTACCTGTGAAGCTAAAAAGCATTTTTGGCAAAAATAACGGGCAAGCTATGGAGGACCCGCAGTTCAAATTCCAGCCGGTTCCACCTGAATCGGTCGAAGGTGGTCTGAATTGCCGGGAGTAGCTACGAGGGTCGGAAATGCATGCTTTTGGCGGCCGTCAGTAAAACAGGGTCTACTTTGAGATAGACATGGAATGGCGCCGCTTGGGGTGACCTCCTTGTAGCCGCTTCACTTAAAAACGCATGCCTTTAGCATTCAAAAATGAAAACGGTTTTATTGGTAAACAAGTTGGAACCTCGCTTAGCAACATTGTTTGCCATCACAAGACGGAGGCATGCGCCAAATTTGGGCATATTATCGAAACTATTCATCGGATGCGCCATTTCATTGCTAGTTTGGCTTGAAAGCCATGAATCTTCGCTCATGGTAGGTCGTTTTTAGAACACCTTTTCAAGAAAACATCCGTATTGCAAGTTTAGTATTTTGCTAGTTGGTAGGCCACATTTGATGATGTGACGCGGAGGTCACCCATTTTTGATTTTTTGAATATTTTACGGTGTTTTCAAAAATCGCCGATTTTAAATCATGGCGACCGTCCGTGGCTAGGGTTTGAGGCGTGCCATTCGATGTCGATTCTGTGATGAAATGCCTACCGTGAAGCTAAAAAGCATTTTGGCAAAAATAACGGCAAGCTATGGAGGACCCGCAGTTCAAATTCCAGCCGGTTCCACTGAATCGGTCAAGGTGGTCTGAATTGCCGGAGAAGCTACGAGGGTCGAAATGCATGCTTTTGGCGACCGTCAGTAAAACAGGGTCTACTTTGAGATAGACATGGAATGGCGCCGCTTGGGGTGACCTCCTTGTAGTCGCTTCACTAAAAACGCATGCCTTTAGCATTCAAAAATGAAAACGGTTTTCTTGGTAAACAAGTTGAACCTCGCTTTGGCAACATTGTTTGCCATCACAAGACGGAGGCATGTGCCAAATTTGGGCATATTATCGAAACTATTCATCGGATGCGCCATATCATTGCTAGTTTATTTGAAAGCCATGAATCTTCGCTCATGGTAGGTCGTTTTGAGAACACCTTTTCAAGAAAACATCCGATTGCAAGTTTAGTATTTTTGCTAGTTGGTAGGCCACATTTGATGATGTGACGCGGAGGTCACCCATTTTTTCGATTTTTTTTGAATTTTTTACGGTGTTTTCAAAAATGAGCCGATTTCGTCGCGGCGGCCGTCCGTGGCTAGAGTTTGAGGTGTGCCAATCTGTTGTCGTTTCTGTGATGAAATGCCTACCTATAAAGCTAAAAAGCATTTTTGGCAAAAATAACGGGCAAGCTATGGAGGACCCGCAGTTCAAATTCCAGCCGGTTCCAGCTAAATCGGTCGAAGGTGGTCTGAATTGCCGGGAGTAGCTACGAGGGTCGGAAATGCATGCTTTTTGGCGACCGTCCGTAAAACAGGGTCTACTTTGAGATAGACATGGAATGGCGCCGTTTGGGATGACCTCCTTGTAGCCGCTTCATTTAAAAACGCATGCCTTTAGCATTCAAAAATGAAAACGGTTTTTCTTGGTAAACAAGTTGAACCTCGCTTTGGCAACATTGTTTGCCATCACAAGACGGAGGCATGCGCCAAATTTGGGCATATTATCGAAACTATTCATCGGATGCGCCATATCATTGCTAGTTTGGCTTGAAAGCCATGAATCTTCGCTCATGGTAGGTCGCTTTTTAGAACACCTTTTCAAGAAAACATCCGTATTGCAAGTTTAGTATTTTGCTAGTTGGTAGGCCACATTTGATGATGTGACGCGAGGTCACCCATTTTTTGATTTTTTTGAATTTTTACGGTGTTTTCAAAAATCGGCCGATTTAAATCGCATGGCCGTCCGTGGCTAGGGTTTGAGGCGTGCTAATCTGTTGTCAATTCTGTGATGAAATGCCTACCGTGAAGCTAAAAAGCATTTTGGCAAAATAACGGCAAGCTATGGAGGACCCGCAGTTCAAATTCCAGCCAGTTCCACAGAATCGGTCAAGGTGGTCTGAATTGCCGGAGTAGCTACGAGGGTCGGAAATGCATGCTTTTGGCGACCATCCAGTAAAACAGGGTCTACTTTGAGATAGACATGGAATGGCGCCGTTTGGGGTGACCTCCTTGTAGCCGCTTCACTTAAAAACGCATGCCTTTAGCATTCAAAAATGAAAACGGTTTTCTTGGTAAATAAGTTGAACCTCGCTTTAGCAACATTGTTTGCCATCACAAGACGGAGGCATGTGCCAAATTTGGGCATATTATCGAAACTATTCATCGGATGCGCCATATCATTGCTAGTTTGGTTTGAAAGCCATGAATCTTCGCTCATGGTAGGTCGTTTTTTAGAACACCTTTTCAAGAAAACATCCGTATTGCAAGTTTAGTATTTTTGCTAGTTGGTAGGCCACATTTGATGATGTGACGCGGAGGTCACCCATTTTTTTGATTTTTTTTGAATTTTTTACGGTGTTTTCAAAATCGCCAATTTAAATCATGGGTGGTGTCCGTGGCTAGGGTTTGAGGCGTGCCAATCTGTTGTCGATTCTGTGATGAAATGCCTACCTGTGAAGCTAAAAAGCATTTTTGGCAAAAATAACGGGCAAGCTATGGAGGACCCGCAGTTCAAATTCCAGCCGGTTCTAGCTAAATCGGTCGAAGGTGGTCTGAATTGCCGGGAGAAGCTACGAGGGTCGGAAATGCATGCTTTTTGGCGACCGTCCGTAAAACAGGGTCTACTTTGAGATAGACATGGAATGGCGCCGTTTGGGGTGACCCTCCTTGTAGCCGCTTCACGAAAAACGCATGCCTTTAGCATTCAAAAAATGAAAAACGGTTCTTCTTGGTAAACAAGTTGGAACCTTGCTTTAGCAACATTGTTTGCCATCACAAGACGGAGGCATGTGCCAAATTTGGGCATATTATCGAAACTATTCATCGGATGCGCCATATCATTGCTAGTTTATTTGAAAGCCATGAATCTTCATTCATGGTAGGTCGTTTTAGAACACCTTTTCAAGAAAACATCCGTATTGCAAGTTTAGTATTTTTGCTAGTTGGTAGGCCACATTTGATGATGTGACGGAGGTCACCCATTTTTGATTTTTTTATTTTTACGGTGTTTTCAAAAATCGGCCGATTTAAATCATGGCGTCGTCCGTGGCTAGAGTTTGAGGCGTGCCAATCTGTTGTCGATTCTGTGATGAAATGCCTACCTATGAAGCTAAAAAGCATTTTTGGCAAAAATAACGGGCAACCTTTGGAGGACCCGCAGTTCAAATTCCAGCGGTTCAATTGAATCGGTCGAAGGTGGTCTGAATTGCCGGAGTAGCTACGAGGGTCGAAATGCATGCTTTTGGCGACCGTCAGTAAAACAGGGTCTACTTTGAGATAGACATGGAATGGCGCCGTTTGGGTGACCCTCCTTGTAGCCGCTTCATGAAAAACGCATGCCTTTAGCATTCAAAAATGAAAACGGTTTTCTTGGTAAACAAGTTGAACCTCGCTTTGGCAACATTGTTTGCCATCACAAGACGGAGGCATGCGCCAAATTTGGGCATATTATCGAAACTATTCATCGGATGCGCCATATCATTGCTAGTTTGGTTTGAAAGCCATGAATCTTCGTTCATGGTAGGTCGTTTTTGAGAACACCTTTTCAAGAAAACATCCGTATTGCAAGTTTAATATTTTTGCTAGTTGGTAGGCCACATTTGATGATGTGACGCGGAGGTCACCCATTTTTTGATTTTTTTTGAATTTTTTACGGTGTTTTCAAAAATGAGCCGATTTAAATCATGGCATGCCGTCCGTGGCTAGGGTTTGAGGCGTGCCAATCTGTTGTCAATTCTGTGATGAAATGCCTACCTGTGAAGCTAAAAAGCATTTTTGGCAAAAATAACGGGCAAGCTATGGAGGACCCGCAGTTCAAATTCCAGCCGGTTCCACCTGAATCGGTCGAAGGTGGTCTGAATTGCCGGGAGTAGCTACGAGGGTCGAAAATGCATGCTTTTTGGCGACCGTCCGTAAAACAGGGTCTACTTTGAGATAGACATGGAATGGCGACGTTTGGGGTGGCCCTCCTTGTAGCCGCTTCACGAAAAACGCATGCCTTTAGCATTCAAAAAATGAAAACGGTTTTTCTTGGTAAACAAGTTGGAACCTCGCTTTGGCAACATTGTTTGCCATCACAAGATGGAGGCATGCGCCAAATTTGTGCATATTATCAGAAACTATTCATCGGATGCGGCCATATCATTGCTAGTTTGGCTTGAAAGCCATGAATCTTCGTTCATGGTAGGTCGTTTTTTAGAACACCTTTTCAAGAAAACATCCGTATTGCAAGTTTAGTATTTTTGCTAGTTGGTAGTTCACATTTGATGATGTGACGCGGAGGTCACCCATTTTTTTAATTTTTTTTTGAATTTTTTACGGTGTTTTCAAAAATCGGCCGATTTTGTCGCGGCGGCCGTCCGTGGCTAGGGTTTGAGGCGTGCCAATCTGTTGTCAATTCTGTGATGAAATGCCTACCTGTGAAGCTAAAAAGCATTTTTGGCAAAATAACGGCAAGCTATGGAGGACCCGAGTTCAAATTCCAATCGGTTCCAAATTGAATCGGTCGAAGGTGGTCTGAATTGCGGGAGTAGCTACGAGGGTCGGAAATGCATGCTTTTGGCGACCATCCAGTAAAACAGGGTCTACTTTGAGATAGACATGGAATGGCGCCGTTTGGGGTGACCTCCTTGTAGCCGCTTCACTAAAAAACGCATGCCTTTAGCATTCAAAAATGAAAACGGTTTTCTTGGTAAACAAGTTGGAACCTCGCTTTGGAAACATTGTTTGCCATCACAAGACGGAGGCATGCGCCAAATTTGGGCATATTATCAGAAACTATTCATCGGATGAGGCCATATCATTGCTAGTTTGGCTTGAAAGCCATGAATCTTCGTTCATGGTAGGTCGTTTTTTAGAACACCTTTTCAAGAAAACATCCGTATTGCAAGTTTAGTATTTTTGCTAGTTGGTAGGCCACATTTGATGATGTGACGCGAGGTCACCCATTTTTGATTTTTTGAATTTTTACGGTGTTTTCAAAATCGCCAATTTAAATCATGCATGGCCGTCCGTGGCTAAGGTTTGAGCGTGCCAATCTGTTGTCAATTCTGTGATGAAATGCCTACCGTGAAGCTAAAAAGCATTTTGGCAAAATAACGGCAAGCTATGGAGGACCCCGCAGTTCAAATTCCAGCCGGTTCCAAATTGAATCGGTCGAAGGTGGTCTGAATTGCCGGAGTAGCTACGAGGGTCGGAAATGCATGCTTTTGGCGACCGTCAAGTAAAACAGGGTCTACTTTGAGATAGACATGGAATGGCGCCGCTTGGGGTGACCTCCTTGTAGCCGCTTCACTAAAAAACGCATGCCTTTAGCATTCAAAAATGAAAACGGTTTTTCTTGGTAAACAAGTTGAAACCTCGCTTTGGCAACATTGTTTGCCATCACAAGACGGAGGCATGCGCCAAATTTGGGCATATTATCGTAAACTATTCATCGGATGCGCCATATCATTGCTAGTTTGGCTTGAAAGCCATGAATCTTCGCTCATGGTAGGTCGTTTTGAGAACACCTTTTCAAGAAAACATCCGTATTGCAAGTTTAGTATTTTTGCTAGTTGGTAGGCCACATTTGATGATGTGACGCGGAGGTCACCCATTTTTTGATTTTTTTTTGATTTTTTTACGGTGTTTTCAAAAATCGGCCGATTTCGTCACGGCGACCGTCCGTGGCTAGGGTTTGAGGCGTGCCATTCTGATGTCGATTCTGTGATGAAATGCCTACCTGTGAAGCTAAAAAGCATTTTTGGCAAAAATAACGGGCAAGCTATGGAGGACCCGCAGTTCAAATTCCAGCCGGTTCCACCTGAATCGGTCGAAGGTGGTCTGAATTGCCGGGAGTAGCTACAAGGGTCGGAAATGCATGCTTTTTGGCGGCCGTCCGTAAAACAGGGTCTACTTTGAGATAGACATGGAACGGCGCCGTTTGGGGTGACCCTCCTTGTAGCCGCTTCACGAAAAACGCATGCCTTTAGCATTCAAAAAATGAAAAACGGTTTTTCTTGGTAAACAAGTTGGAACCTCGCTTTAGCAACATTGTTTGCCATCACAAGACGGAGGCATGCGCCAAATTTGGGCATATTATCAGAAACTATTCATCGGATGCGGCCATTTCATTGCTAGTTTGGCTTGAAAGCCATGAATCTTCGTTCATGGTAGGTCGTTTTTTAGAACACCTTTTCAAGAAAACATCCGTATTGCAAGTTTAGTATTTTTGCTAGTTGGTAGGCCACATTTGATGATGTGACGCGGAGGTCACCCATTTTTGATTTTTTGAATTTTTACGGTGTTTCAAAAATCGGCCGATTTAAATCATGGCGACCGTCCGTGGCTAGGGTTTGAGGCGCCATTCGATGTCGATTCTGTGATGAAATGCCTACCGTGAAGCTAAAAGCATTTTTGGCAAAAATAACGAGCAAGCTATGGAGGACCCGCAGTTCAAATTCCAGCCGGTTCCACTGAATCGGGTCAAGGTGGTCTGAATTGCTGGGAGTAGCTACGAGGGTCGGAAATGCATGCTTTTGGCGACCATCCAAGTAAAACAGGGTCTACTTTGAGATAGACATGGAATGGTGCCGCTTGGGGTGACCTCCTTGTAGCCGCTTCACTAAAAAACGCATGCCTTTAGTATTCAAAAAATGAAAAACGGTTTTTCTTGGTAAACAATTTGGAACCTCGCTTTAGCAACATTGTTTGCCATCACAAGACGGAGGCATGCGCCAAATTTGGGCATGTTATCAGAAACTATTCATCGGATGCGCCATATCATTGCTAGTTTGGCTTGAAAGCCATGAATCTTCGTTCATGGTAGGTCGTTTTTAGAACACCTTTTCAAGAAAACATCCGTATTGCAAGTTTAGTATTTTGCTAGTTGGTAGGCCACATTTGATGATGTGACGCGAGGTCACCCATTTTTTGATTTTTTTTGAATTTTTTACGGTGTTTTCAAAAATCGGCCGATTTCGTCGTGGCGACCGTCCGTGGCTAGGGTTTGAGGCGTGCCATTCTGATGTCGATTCTGTGATGAAATTCCTACCTGTGAAGCTAAAAAGCATTTTTGGCAAAAATAACGGGCAAGCTATGGAGGATCCGCAGTTCAAATTCCAGCCGGTTCCACTGAATCGGTCAAGGTGGTCTGAATTGCCGGAGAAGCTACGAGGGTCGAAATGCATGCTTTTGGCGACCGTCCAGAAACAGGGTCTACTTTGAGATAGACATGGAATGGCGCCGCTTGGGGTGACCTCCTTGTAGTCGCTTCATTTAAAAACGCATGCCTTTAGCATTCAAAAATGAAAACGGTTTTCTTGGTAAACAAGTTGAACCTCGCTTTGGCAACATTGTTTGCCATCACAAGACGGAGGCATGCGCCAAATTTGGGCATATTATCGTAAACTATTCATCGGATGCGCCATATCATTGCTAGTTTGGCTTGAAAGCCATGAATCTTCGCTCATGGTAGGTCGTTTTGAGAACACCTTTTCAAGAAAACATCCGATTGCAAGTTTAGTATTTTGCTAGTTGGTAGGCCACATTTGATGATGTGACGCGAGGTCACCCATTTTTTGATTTTTTGAATTTTTACGGTGTTTTCAAAATCGGCCGATTTAAATCATGGCCGCCGTCCGTGGCTAGGGTTTGAGGCGTGCCAATCTGTTGTCAATTCTGTGATGAAATGCCTACCTGTGAAGCTAAAAAGCATTTTTGGCAAAAATAACGGGCAAGCTATGGAGGACCCGCAGTTCAAATTCTAGCCGGTTCCACCTGAATCGGTCGAAGGTGGTCTGAATTGCCGGGAGTAGCTACGAGGGTCGGAAATGCATGCTTTTTGGCGACCGTCCGTAAAACAGGGTCTACTTTGAGATAGACATGGAATGGCGCCGTTTGGGGTGACCCTCCTTGTAGCTGCTTGACGAAAAACGCATGCCTTTAGCATTCAAAAAATGAAAAACGGTTTTTCTTGGTAAACAAGTTGGAACCTAGCTTTAGCAACATTGTTTTCCATCACAAGACGGAGGCATGTGCCAAATTTGGGCATATTATCAGAAACTATTCATCGGATGCGGCCATATCATTGCTAGTTTGGCTTGAAAGCCATGAATCTTCGTTCATGGTAGGTCGTTTTTTAGAACACCTTTTCAAGAAAACATCCGTATTGCAAGTTTAGTATTTTTGCTAGTTGGTAGGCCACATTTGTTGATGTGACGCGGAGGTCACCCATTTTTTTGATTTTTTTTGAATTTTTTACGGTGTTTTCAAAAATCGGCCGATTTCATCGCGGCGGCCGTCAGTGGCTAGGGTTCGAGGCGTGCCAATCTGTTGTCAATTCTGTGATGAAATGCCTACCTGTGAAGCTAAAAAGCATTTTTGGCAAAAATAACGGGCAAGCTATGGAGGACCCGCAGTTCAAATTCCAACCGGTTCCACCTAAATCGGTCGAAGGTGGTCTGAATTGCCGGGAGTAGCTACGAGGGTCGGAAATGCATGCTTTTTGGCGACCGTCCGTAAAACAGGGTCTACTTTGAGATAGACATGGAATGGCACCGTTTGGTGTGACCATCCTTGTAGCCGCTTGACGAAAAACGCATGTCTTTAGCATTCAAAAAATGAAAAACGGTTTTTCTTGGTAAACAAGTTGGAACCTCGCTTTAGCAACATTGTTTGCCATCACAAGACGGAGGCATGTGCCAAATTTGGGCATATTATCAGAAACTATTCATCGGATGCGGCCATATCAGTGCTAGTTTGGCTTGAAAGCCATGAATCTTCGTTCATGGTAGGTCGATTTTGAGAACACCTTTTCAAGAAAACATCCGTATTGCAAGTTTAGTATTTTTGCTAGTTGGTAGGCCACATTTGATGATGTGACGCGGAGGTCACCCATTTTTTGATTTTTTTTTAATTTTTTACGGTGTTTTCAAAAATCGGCCGATTTAAATCACGGCGACCGTCCGTGGCTAGGGTTTGAGGCGTGCCATTCGATGTCGATTCTGTGATGAAATGCCTACCGTGAAGCTAAAAGCATTTTGGCAAAAATAACGGCAAGCTATGGAGGACCCGCAGTTCAAATTCCAGCCGGTTCCACCGAATCGGTCAAGGTGGTCTGAATTGCCGGAGTAGCTACAAGGGTCGGAAATGCATGCTTTTTGGCGGCCGTTCAGAAACAGGGTCTACTTTGAGATAGACATGGAACGGCGCCGTTTGGGGTGACCCTCCTTGTAGCCGCTTCACGAAAAACGCATGCCTTTAGCATTCAAAAAATGAAAAACGGTTTTTCTTGGTAAACAAGTTGGAACCTCGCTTTAGCAACATTGTTTGCCATCACAAGACGGAGGCATGCGCCAAATTTGGGCATATTATCAGAAACTATTCATCGGATGCGGCCATTTCATTGCTAGTTTGGCTTGAAAGTCATGAATCTCCGTTCATGGTAGGTCGTTTTTTAGAACACCTTTTCAAGAAAACATCCGTATTGCAAGTTTAGTATTTTTGCTAGTTGGTAGGCCACATTTGATGATGTGACGCGGAGGTCACCCATTTTTTGATGTTTTTTGAATTTTTTACGGTGTTTTCAAAAATCGGCCAATTTCGTCGCGGCGACCGTCCGTGGCTAGGGTTTGAGGCGTGCCATTCTGATGTCGATTCTGTGATGAAATGCCTACCTGTGAAGCTAAAAAGCATTTTTGGCAAAAATAACGGGCAAGCTATGGAGGACCCGCAGTTCAAATTCCAGCCGGTTCCACCTGAATCGGTCGAAGGTGGTCTGAATTGCTGGGAGTAGCTACGAGGGTCGGAAATGCATGCTTTTTGGCGACCGTCCGTAAAACAGGGTCTACTTTGAGATAGACATGGAATGGCGCCGTTTGGGGTGACCCTCCTTGTAGCCACTTCACGAAAAACGCATGCCTTTAGTATTCAAAAAATGAAAAACGGTTTTTCTTGGTAAACAATTTGGAACCTCGCTTTAGCAACATTGTTTGCCATCACAAGACGGAGGCATGCGCCAAATTTGGGCATGTTATCAGAAACTATTCATCGGATGCGGCCATATCATTGCTAGTTTGGCTTGAAAGCCATGAATCTTCGTTCATGGTAGGTCGTTTTTTAGAACACCTTTTCAAGAAAACATCCGTATTGCAAGTTTAGTATTTTTGCTAGTTGGTAGGCCACATTTGATGATGTGACGCGGAGGTCACCCATTTTTTGATTTTTTTTGAATTTTTTACGGTGTTTTCAAAAATCGGCCGATTTCGTCGTGGCGACCGTCCGTGGCTAGGGTTTGAGGCGTGCCATTCTGATGTCGATTCTGTGATGAAATTCCTACCTGTGAAGCTAAAAAGCATTTTTGGCAAAAATAACGGGCAAGCTATGGAGGATCCGCAGTTCAAATTCCAGCCGGTTCCACCTGAATCGGTCGAAGGTGGTCTGAATTGCCGGGAGAAGCTACGAGGGTCAGAAACGCATGCTTTTTGGCGACCGTCCGTAAAACAGGGTCTACTTTGAGATAGACATGGAATGGCGCCGTTTGGGGTGACCCTCCTTGTAGTCGCTTCACTTAAAAACGCATGCCTTTAGCATTCAAAAATGAAAACGGTTTTCTTGGTAAACAAGTTGTAACCTCGCTTTGGCAACATTGTTTGCCATCACAAGACGGAGGCATGCGCCAAATTTGGGCATATTATCGTAAACTATTCATCGGATGCGCGGCCCCTTTTTTGGTTTTTAAAAATTTTCCTTTTAAAAAAAAATTTTTTTTCCCCCGGGAAGGGGGGGGGTTTTTTTTAAAAAATTGGAAAAAAAAAATAAAAGGTTTTTTTTGGGGGGGAAAAATTCCCCCAAAAAGGGCCCCCCAAATTTAAGGGGTTTTCCTTTTTAACCCCAAAAGGGTTAAGGGGAAAAATTTTTTTTTAAAATTTTTTTTAAAACCCGGGGGGGGCCTTTTTTTTTTTAAAAAAAAATTTTCCGGAAACAAAAGGAATTTTGGCCAAAAAAATTTTGGGAAAACCCGGGGGGGGTTTTTTAAAAAACCCCCCCCCAAATTTTTGGCCCCGGGGGGAAAACCCTTTTAAAAGGAAAATTGGGGGCCCCAAGGGTTTTTTTTGGTTTCCAAAAAAAATTTTTTTTAAAACCCCGGGAAACCCCCTTTTTTTTTTTGAAATTTTTTTTTGGCCCCTTTTTTTTTTTCGGGGGTTTTTAAATTTTAAAACCCGGGTTTTTGTTTTTTGGTTTTTTTTGGGGCCCCATTTTTTTTTAAAATTTTTTTTAAAAAGGCCCGGGGCCCGGGAAATTGGGGGAAATTTAAGGGGAAGGGTTTTTTGGGGAAAACCCGGGTTTTTTTTAAAAAAAAAAACCCCTTTTGGGGGTTAAACCCCGGGGGTTTTTGGGGGAAAAAAATTTTTAGCCAAAAAGGGGAAAAATTTTTTTTTTAAAAAAACCCGGTTTTAAAAAAAACCGGGGTTTGGCCCCGGGAATTAAAAAATTTTTTGGATTCCCAAAAAAATTTTTTTTTAAAAATTAACTTCGCTTTTGGGTTTTTTAAAACCCCCCCCTTTTTTTTTTTAAAATTTTTGGCCCTTTTTGTTAAGGGGTTTTTTTTTTTTTATTTTTGGGTTTTAAAACCCAAAAAATTTTTTGGGTTTGGGTTTTTTTTTTTTTTGGGAAAAGGGCCCCAATTTTTTTTTTTTAAAAAAGGCCCGGGAATTTTTCCCCCGGGTTTTAAGGGTTGGTTTTTCCGGGTTTTCGGAAAAAATTTTTTGGGGAAAAAAAACCCTAAGGGGGTTTAAACCCCGGGGAAATTTTGGGTTCCAAAACCCCTTTAGCCAAAAAGGGGAAAAGGTTTTTTTGGGAAAAAATGGTTTTAAAAAAACAAACCGGGGGGGGGCCCTTTTCCGAAAACCTTTTAAAAAAATTTAAATTTTTTTTTTCCTTTGGAAATTTTTGGAAACACCCAAAAGGAAAACCCTTTGGGTTTTTTTTTTTTCCCCCCTTTTTTTTGGGGTTTTTTTTTTTAATTTTTTTTTAAAAACCCCAAAAAACCCCTTTTTATTTTTAGGGGTAAATTTTTTTTTGGGGGGACCCTTTTTAAAATTTTTTTTTAAAAAAAAAGGGGGAAAAACCCCCCCCGGGCCAAATTTAAGGGGCAAGGGTTTTTTTTTGGGGGGAAAAAATTTTTTGGCCCAAAAAAAATTTGGAAACCCGGGCCCCGCCACATTTGATGATGTGACGCGGAGGTCACCCATTTTTTGATTTTTTTGAATTTTTTACGGTGTTTACAAAAATCGGCCGATTTCGTCGCGGCGGCCGTCCGTGGCTAGGGTTTGAGGCGTGCCAATCTGTTGTCAATTCTGTGATGAAATGCCTACCTGTGAAGCTAAAAAGCATTTTTGGCAAAAATAACGGGCAAGCTATGGAGGACCCGCAGTTCAAATTCCAGCCGGTTCCACCTGAATCGGTCGAAGGTGGTCTGAATTGCCGGGAGTAGCTACGTGGGTCGGAAATGCATGCTTTTTGGCGACCATCCGTAAAACAGGGTCTACTTTGAGATAGACATGGAATGCGCCGTTTGGGGTGACCCTCCTTGTAGCCGCTTCACGAAAAACGCATGCCTTTTGCATTCAAAAAATGAAAAACGGTTTTTCTTGGTAAACAAGTTGGAACCTCGCTTTGGCAACATTGTTTGCCATCACAAGACGGAGGCATGCGCCAAATTTGGGCATATTATCATAAACTATTCATCGGATGAGGCCATATCATTGCTAGTTTGGCTTGAAAGCCATGAATCTTCGTTCATGGTAGGTCGTTTTTGAGAACACCTTTTCAAGAAAACATCCGTATTGCAAGTTTAGTATTTTTGCTAGTTGGTAGGCCACATTTGATGATGTGACGCGGAGGTCACCCATTTTTTGATTTTTTGAATTTTTACGGTGTTTTCAAAAATCGGCCGATTTAAATCATGCATGGCCGTCCGTGGCTAGGGTTTGAGTCGTGCCAATCTGTTGTCAATTCTGTGATGAAATGCCTACCTGTGAAGCTAAAAAGCATTTTTGGCAAAAATAACGGGCAAGCTATGGACGACCCGCAGTTCAAATTCCAGCCGGTTCCAATTGAATCGGTCGAAGGTGGTATGAATTGCCAGGAGTAGCTACGAGGGTCGGAAATGCATGCTTTTTGGCGACCGTCCGTAAAACAGGGTCTACTTTGAGATAGACATGGAATGGCGCCGTTTGGGGTGACCCTCCTTGTAGCCGCTTCACGAAAAACGCATGCCTTTAGCATTCAAAAAATGAAAATGGTTTTTCTTGGTAAACAAGTTGGAACCTCGCTTTGGCAACATTGTTTGCCATCACAAGACGGAGGCATGCGCCAAATTTGGGCATATTATCAGAAACTATTCATCGGATGAGGCCATATCATTGCTAGTTTGGCTTGAAAGCCATTAATCTTCGTTCATGGTAGGTCGTTTTTGAGAACACCTTTTCAAGAAAACATCCGTATTGCAAGTTTAGTATTTTTGCTAGTTGGTAGGCCACATTTGATGATGTGACGCGGAGGTCACCCATTTTTTGATTTTTTGAATTTTTACGGTGTTTTAAAAATCGGCCGATTTTCGTCATGTGCGTCCGTCCGTGGCTAGGGTTTGAGGCGTGCCAATCTGTTGTCGATTCTGTGATGAAATGCCTATATGTGAAGCTAAAAAGCATTTTTGGCAAAAATAACGGCAAGCTATGGAGGACCAGCAGTTCAAATTCCAGCCGGTTCAAATTGAATCGGTCGAAGGTGGTCTGAATTGTTGGGAGTAGCTACGAGGGTCGGAAATGCATGCTTTTGGCGATCGTCTCAGTAAAACAGGGTCTACTTTGAGATAGACATGGAATGGCGCCGTTTGGGGTGACCCTCCTTGTAGCCGTTTCACGAAAAACGCATGCCTTTAGCATTCAAAAAATGAAAACGGTTTTTCTTGGTAAACAAGTTGGAACCTCGCTTTGGCAACATTATTTGCCATCACAAGACGGAGGCATGCGCCAAATTTGGGCATATTATCAGAAACTATTCATCGGATGAGGCCATATCATTGCTAGTTTGGCTTGAAAGCCATGAACCTTCGTTCATGGTAGGTCGTTTTTGAGAACACCTTTTCAAGAAAACATTTGTATTGCAAGTTTAGTATTTTTGCTAGTTGGTAGGCCACATTTGATGATGTGACGCGGAGGTCACCCATTTTTTGATTTTTTTTGAATTTTTTACGGTGTTTTCAAAAATCGACCGATTTCATCGCTGCGGCCGTCCGTGGCTAGGGTTTGAGGCGTGCCAATCTGTTGTCGATTCTGTGATGAAATGCCTACCTGTGAAGCTAAAAAGCATTTTTGGCAAAAATAACGGGCAAGCTATGGAGGACCCGCAGTTCAAATTCCAGCCGGTTCCAACTGAATCGGTCGAAGGTGGTCTGAATTTCCAGGAGTAGCTACGAGTGTCGGAAATGCATGCTTTTTGGCGACCGTCCGTAAAACAGGGTCTACTTTGAGATAGACATGGAATGGCGCTGTTTGGGGTGACCCTCCTTGTAGCTGCTTCACAAAAAACGCATGCCTTTAGCATTCAAAAAATGAAAAACGGTTTTTCTTGGTAAACAAGTTGGAACCTCGCTTTGGCAACATTGTTTGCCATCACAAGACGGAGGCATGCGCCAAATTTGGGCATATTATCAGAAACTATTCATCGGATGCGGCCATATCATTGCTAGTTTGGCTTGAAAGCCATGAATCTTCGTTCATGGTAGGTCGTTTTTTAGAACACCTTTTCAAGAAAACATCCGTATTGCAAGTTTAGTATTTTTGCTAGTTGGTAGGCCACATTTGATGATGTGACGCGGAGTTCACCCATTTTTTTGATTTTTTTTGATTTTTTTTGAATTTTTTACGGTGTTTTCAAAAATCGGCCGATTTTGCCATGCATGTCCGTCCGTGGCTAGGGTTTGAGGCGTGCCAATATGTTGTCAATTCTGTGATGAAATGCCTACCGTGAAGGTAAAAGCATTTTGACAAAAATAACGGCAAGCTATGGAGGACCCGCAGTTCAAACTCCACCGGTTCAAATTGAATCGGTCGAAGGTGGTCTGAATTGCGGGAGTAGCTACGAGGGTCGGAAATGCATGCTTTTGGCGACCGTCAAGTAAAAAGGGTCTACTTTGAGATAGACATGGAATGGCGCCGTTTGGGGTGACCCTCCTTGTAGCCGCTGCTTAAAAACGCATGCCTTTAGCATTCAAAAATGAAAAACGGTTTTTCTTGGTAAACAAGTTGGAACCTCGCTTTGGCAACATTGTTTGCCATCACAAGACGGAGGCATGCGCCAAATTTGGGCATATTATCAGAAACTATTCATCGGATGCGACCATATCATTGCTAGTTTGGCTTGAAAGCCATGAATCTTCGTTCATGGTAGGTCGTTTTTGAGAACACCTTTTCAAGAAAACATCCGTATTGCAAGTTTAGTATTTTTGCTAGTTGGTAGGCCACATTTGATGATGTGACGCGGAGGTCACCCATTTTTTTGATTTTTTTACGGTGTTTTCAAAACTCGACCGATTTCGTCGCGGCGGCCGTGCGTGGCTAGGGTTTGAGGCGTGCCATTCTGTTGTCGATTCTGTGATGAAATGCCTACCTGTGAAGCTAAAAAGCATTTTTGGCAAAAATAACGGGCAAGCTATGGAGGACCCGCAGTTCAAATTCCAGCCGGTTCCACCTGAATCGGTCGAAGGTGGTCTGAATTGCCGGGAGTAGCTACAAGGGTCAGAAATGCATGCTTTTTGGCGACCGTCCGTAAAACAGGGTCTACTTTGAGATAGACATGGAATGGCGCCGTTTGGGGTGACCCTCCTTGTAGCCGCTTGACGAAAAACGCATGCCTTTAGCATTCAAAAAATGAAAAATGGTTTTTCTTGGTAAACAAGTTGGAACCTCGCTTTGGCAACATTGTTTGCCATCACAAGACGGAGGCATGCGCCAAATTTGGGCATATTATCAGAAACTATTCATCGGATGCGGCCATATCATTGCTAGTTTGGCTTGAAAGCCATGAATCTTCGTTCATGGTAGGTCGTTTTTGAGAACACCTTTTCAAGAAAACATCCGTATTGCAAGTTTATTATTTTTGCTAGTTGGTAGGCCACATTTGATGATGTGACGCGGAGGTCACCCATTATTTTGATTTTTTTTGAATTTTTTACGGTGCTTTCAAAAATCGGCCGATTTCGTCGCGGCGGCCGTCCGTGGCTAGGGTTTGAGGCGTGCCATTCTGTTGTCGATTCTGTGATGAAATGCCTACCTGTGAAGCTAAAAAGCATTTTTGGCAAAAATAACGGGCAAGCTATGGAGGACCCGCAGTTCAAATTCCAGCCGGTTCCACCTGAATCGGTCGAAGGTGGTCTGAATTGCCGGGAGTAGCTACGAGGGTCGGAAATGCATGCTTTTTGGCGACCGTCCGTAAAACAGGGTCTACTTTGAGATAGACATGGAATGGGTCCGTTTGGGCTGACCCTCCTTGTAGTCGCTTCACGAAAAATGCATGCCTTTAGCATTCAAAAAATGAAAAACGGTTTTTCTTGGTAAACAAGTTGGAACCTCGCTTTGGCAACATTGTTTGCCATCACCAGACGGAGGCATGCGCCAAATTTGGGCATATTATCAGAAACTATTCATCGGATGCGGCCATATCATTGCTAGTTTGGCTTGAAAGCCATGAATCTTCGTTCATGGTAGGTCGTTTTTTAGAACACCTTTTCAAGAAAACATCTGTATTGCAAGTTTAGTATTTTTGCTAGTTGGTAGGCCACATTTGATGATGTGACGCGGAGGTCACCCATGTTTTTGATTTTTTTTGAATTTTTTACGGTGTTTTCAAAAATCGGCCGATTTCGTCGCGGCGGCCGTCCGTGGCTAGGGTTTTAGGCGTGCCAATATGTTGTCGATTCTATGATGAAATGCCTACCTTGTAGCCGCTTCACGGAAAAACACATGTCTTTAGCATTCAAAAAATGAAAAACAGTTTTTGAATTTTTTACGATGTTTTCAAAAACCGTCGGATTTCGTCACGGCGGTGGCGGTCGTCCGTGGCTAGGGTTTGAGTCATGTTTTTAGCATTCAAAAAATGGAACTTATATTGTTTCATACATGAGCATGCACAAAACCCCATAATTTTATCTTTCATCCATGAGCATGCATAATAAATTCCAATTCCCATCAATTACCAAACTAAATATTCATTTTTAAGAAATTGACATGTTTAGATGACAACATCATACTGACATCCATGAGCATGCACAAAATTAAACTCGACATACTTAACATTGACATGTTCAGATTACACTAACAAGCTTAAACCCAACATGCTTAACATTGCCACTTCATTTTCTTAACATCTTCACTCCTCCTTCTTCTCCTTCATCAACCTGATGCGCTCAGAGTGGCGAATCCCAACGCGGATGTACTCCTCTACCACAATTGGCATGGTCCTGTCACCCAGCTGTGGAATCGCCGGTGCCACTACCATCGCGAGGTCATCATCAGGCACCACCATCATGAGGTCAGCGTTAGGCACCACAATCGCGAGGTCGTCGTCAGCCACCACCATAGCAGGGTCATCGTCAGCCACCACCATAGCAGGGTCGTCGTCAGCCACCACCATAGCAAGGTCGTCGTCAGCCACCACCATAGCAAGGTCGTCATCCCCTCAGCTCCTCTTCTTGCCCACTGCTCCTCGTCATCCCGCTGCTGCTCCCACTTTGCTCGCCAAATGCAACAAAGTGTGAACATGGTGTTGTCGTCGTCTTTGGTAGAGGAAGGCAAAAGGACAGGAAGAAGAGAGGCGAGAGCTCTTGGCATCGTCGTCGTCTTTGGTAGTACATGCGGCACATGGTGTTGTCGAACATCTTCACGGTGAACATGGCGTCGCCGTCGTAGCGGAAGACAAGGAAGTACCCGAGCTGTAGCTCACGGCGGGCGAAATGCTCCAGTAGAGGCCCTAGGTACATGTGGCCTTCACCATCGAACACCACCGACACGCCCCACACTGTGAAGCCAGCTGCCGGCCTCCCGCAGCTTCACTTTGTGGGGCTCACGGCCGGCGAGCATCTTCGCAAACTTGTGAGGAAGCCTCTGCAGCGAGGGTCAAGCAGTGGTTAATTGTGGCAATCAAGCACTAGACAGCAGAGTAATGATAAAGAAATGAGTGATGATAAACATACCTGCCTACTGCAAGATTTCTCAATTACGATCTTGAAGAACTCGAAACCTTCCAAGCCAGCCATCTCACTTCTCTGAAAAGCAACATCAATAGCATAGTAAACTAACACAGCAACAACAACATCATCAGGTGACCACCAACATCAACAACACTAAAATCTACTATAAATTGACCAAAACACAGCAATATAAATTGACCAGAACCATATCTATTATAAATGGACCAATAGTGTACAGCTACATAGCAGGAAATACTTCATGCAAGAAAATTATAGCAGGAAATACTTCATGCATCATCAAGAGATTATGATCATTTCTGACACTGGCCTTTCTCAACCTTTTGAGCTAGCATAATCACATTACATGATGCACACATATGCAAACTTGACAGCATAATGCTCATACAAGTGTCTCATACAAGTGTCTCATACTTGCTGCCTTATCTAATTCTCATACAAGTGTCTCATAATTACATTTCTGACACTGCCTGATAATGCTCATACAAGTGTCTCATACTTTATGCCTTATCTAATTACTTAACTGAATCCTTAACTGAATACTTGACAGCATAATCCTTAACTGAATCAATTCCCACTAATCAAACCCTAATCTAATCCAACCCTAATATAATCTAATGCAGTCCCAATCAAACCCTAACCAAATCAAACCCTAATCCAGTCCCTATCTAATCTAATCCAATCTAGGCGACGGCAAGAACCCTAATCTAACCAGTAGCAGAAAACTAATCCAACCAGGAAGGAGAGAGAGAGAGGAAGCATTCATACCTTGGGAGAGAGAGGAAGGAGTCGGCGGTGGTGGGAGAGGAAGGAGACGGTAGCGGTGGGAGAGGAAGGAGCCGGCGGCGGTGGGGAGGCCGGCGGTGGGAGAGGAAGGAGCCGGCGGCGGTGGGCGGCGCCGTCGATGGAGAGGAGGAGCGGGTCGAGTGGTGAGGAGAAGTGGGGAAAAGAGAGGGAGCAGGTCCACTTATCAGAGAAGTGGGGAAAAGAAAGGGAGCGGGTCGACTGGTTTGATATATTAAAAAGGGTGGGCAAAACATGTGAAACAACAGCCTCTTCCTAGCCCAGTGGTCGAAACATAGTGAAATAAGCGCCAGGTCGTGGGTTCGAGCCCCCGCACGCGCAATTTTTTTGGCCGCCCGCATATTTTTGGTAGCTTGGGTACAATGGCAAAATGGCCCACTTGTCAGCGAGTGGGTCGAGTGGCCCACTTGTTAGTGAGGTCCGTGCTTGATACTTGACTAGTTTGATATATTTAAAAGGGTTGGCATAGAGTGGAAGACCAGTAATCTCTTCCTAGCCCAGTGGTAGTAACATAGTGAAACAAGCGCACGGTTGTGGGTTCGAGTCCCCGCAGGCGCATATTTTTTGCTCACTGAAGCAAAATTCAGTTAAACATTCAGTTGAAGCAAAATTCAGTTAAACATTCAGTTCTGACCAAAATTCAGTTAAAAAATAGCATCTTCAGCTCCATGCCATCAGAACACAACATCTCAATTCAGTTCAAAAAAACTTCATGAAACATAACATCTCAAATCAGTTCAAAATAGCAAGCATAACAGCTACAAAAACTACGTTTTGCTCCATATTACAAAAACTACATTTTGCTGTTGGAATCTTAAAACATCATTTTGCTCCATATTGCTACAGCCATCAGGATCATCATTTTTCTACAACCATCAGGATCACATCATTTTGCTCCTAGAATCTTCAAGCATTTTTCTACCTGGAGAGAAGATTGATCACATCAGGTCACATAGATACCAAAACAAAGAACATGAAGTAATAGTATTTACCTTTGCGGTCCATTCGCTACTCATAAATCGTCGTCACGAAAACAAGGAACTCTATGCCCTCCTGTTTTCCTCATCATCACTACAATATTGCAGCATAGTATGATCGTCGGGTTTTCCTTATCCTCGCTCTCATGTTCATCCGCTACCACCTTTCTTCTTTTCTTGATACCTTCAACTGTTGCAGCACCAACGATCACATCGTCCCGGTCCCTTCAAGACTCGCTTTGCACGGAACTTCCATAGAGTCATCATCGACTTGCAACGGAACTTCCGTAGAGTGATCATCTTGGTATGTTAGTCCACCATCACGGGGCCCTTTTCCACTACATTTCGTCACACTCCACAAGTGTACGTGCTCAAAGTTTTGCACAACTCGCCATTTTCCGTGCAAAAGAGTGTCCGCAGATAAAACACCATTATTGCTTGTGTTGTTAGAATAAAGGATCACTCTTATACCAGCACCTTGCAGTGTTGATGCTTTTGAAGTGGCCATCATATTTGACAAAAGGGTCTCTCTTCTTCTTGCTACCAAGCTCAAACCAGTCACGTGAAATAAGACAACCGAGCGATGGATGCCACCACTAGAGTTGTTGTCTGCAACTCTCGATGCTTCTCAACTGACCATAGAAGTCAATGATCTCACGATCATGTGACCCTCGATGACGATTCCACTATTCATGTCTTCCTTTTTCCTCGCGGTCAACGGTGTGGTGCAGGACACCGTCGACAATGCATCTGAATACACTCTCACTCGCTTATCCGTAAGCATGCCAAAGCAAATAGATCATCACTGACCTTCTTCTCCTCATGCAACTTTCCAATCTGCACAAATAAACCATTTAGCAAACAATGGTATTTAACAATTGGTGAATAACATAGAAAACATAAAACATGTGGCTAAAGATCTCACATGATTCTTAAACCACTTAGCAAACCCCTTGGCAACCCTTTTATCAACATGGATATTGCTTTGTTCCTGATTTAACTCTTCCTTTCATTTCCTGCAATGCAAACAAAACATGTGAATTAAAACATTAGGCTGGTGCCAACCCAAGCAAAAAAAAATATAATTAGTGCACAAGATATAACGTACTCAATATATGGTAGAACCTCGGCGCAATTGCTGAGCACAAACCAAACCATCTTGTCATACTCATTACCAGCCTCCAAATATTGTGAGGCTCCAAGAAAGTTCACACCATGGTTGAAAACAGAGACGTCACCACTTTGCGAATCAGACCACTCTCTATTTCTGCCCGGCCGGTTCCATCTTGTTTCCACATCGCCAAAGTATCTAGAGCAAAAAGTCAAGCACTCGTCAACGACATATGCTTCAACAATAGAACCTTGAGGTCTTGCAGTGAGCCGCACATAACGCTTACAAGTAAGCAGCCTTCTTTCGATTGGGTACATCCAACCGTATTGCACAGGGCCTCTAAGCATTGCCTCTTTTGGTAAGTGCACCGCCAAATGGACCATCACGGTGAAGAAAGTTGGAGGAAAATCTTCTCGAGCTTGCAAAGAATAATTGGGATTTCTTTTTCAAGTCTTTCCAGATGCAGTTAACTTGAGTGTTTTGCGACAGTTCTCTAAAGAAATTTCCCACTCAAAGAACCGCTTCATATATATCCTTGTCCATGATTCCTCGGAGGTCCGCGGTAAAATCCTTTGGAGGAGGATGTGACAATCATGAGTTTTCAGATCTTGAAAGCTTGAATCCATCGAAGTAACACACTTTGCTAGGTTAGCAAGATAACCATCCGGAAATTTCACGCTCTTAGGAATTCACAGAATGCAAGCTTTTGTTCTTTACTCATTGTATACCATGCTCGTGGCATTTCAAATGGATCTTCATCTTCATTGTCTTTGTAGATGCAAATCTTCTCTTATGCCCATGTCCTCCAAATCAAGCCTAGAACTAACCGTGTCCTTTGTCTTCCTTCAATGTTCGAAACGTCCCTAGCAGATTCTCAGCATATGTTTTTCTCAATGTGCATTACATCGAGATTATGCCTTAATTTCAGATCAGCCCAAGATGGCAGGTCCCACAAACAAGACCTCCGGTCCCAACATTGACCTTCCTCACGCTTTCTTTTCTTCGCTTGACTTTCCGGTCTCACATCTTTCACCTTTTCAAGTTGCTGCCCAGCTCTTCTTTAGTGAATTCAGCTGGCTTGTCACGGGTTTCATTCTCACCATTAAAATCTTTGCTTCTTCGCCGTTGATGGTTTCGGGAAGAAAGCGGCGGTGCCAATATAGCAGATCTTGCTCCTTATTCTCTTTGAGCAAGGGTCTTTGTCACAATGGACACAAGCCCGATAACCCTTTGTGATCCTCCTGCATGAGTGTGCGAGCCGGAAATCATGGATGGACCATATGATTGCAAGACGAGATTGAACTTTTCTTCCGGACTCAAAGCATCGTATGTAGGTACACCAGTCCGTAGCTGGAGCAGTTCCTCACGAGGGGCTCGATAAAGAGATCAAAATCCTTTCACGGAGACTCGGACCGGGATAAGCAATGACATCATGAAGCTGGACTGATCCATGCATGCCCATGGTGGCAGGTTATGCGGCACCACAAAAACGGCCACATGCTATAAGGCGTGCTCATGTTCCCAAACGGATTAAACCCATCTGTGGCAATGCCAAGTTTTATGTTCCTTGGATCTGTAGCAAAATCTATATGTATACGGTCAAACTCTTTCCATGCCTCTCCATCCATTTGGATGGCTCACTCATTGTCCACAAAGTTGCCGCTTGACTTGTGCCCCTTTGTACCTCACGCGATGATTTCTTGAGATGAACATCCGCTGCAGCCTTGGTATCAAGGGAAAGTGCCTCGATGCCTTCTCGGTATTGACTTCTTCCCATCAACATCTTTCCACCTAGATGCATTGCATTTTGGACAGTTGTCATGCTTTGCTAAATCCTTCCAAACAAGACACGCTTATTTGGGCACACATGTATTGACACATAACCTAACCTAACTTGACTGCGGATTATGCTCAATGCTTCATCATAAGATCCGGGAACACAACTATCGTGGAATTGCAAGCTCAAAAGACGGAGTATTGCGTTGAATGCGGCATTGCTAATCCGGTAGAAAGACTTGATGTGGAGTAACTTCACGGTGAAGGTAAATCTTGAAAATTTACCCCTTCATGAGCTGCGGCGCCGCCTCCTCTAACACCTCGGCAAACAACGACTTACGTCCATCAAGACGATCTTCTTGAGATCGTACAAATCCTTCAATAGGTCAGAATCCTATCATCTTCATGCCCATCCTCTTCCTCCAAAATAGCATTATCTCGCAAAACCTTTTCCATGAAATCAATGCCGGCATCACCACCACCCATCATATGAGGGGCCTTTGTATCGACTTCAAAATGTTGAGGTTGATTGTCAAAGGTTCTCCATGATATATCCATCTATCATATGTCTGGACATCCCATTAAGAAGCGAGATGATCTTCCACTCTTCCTTGAGCCATTCTTGGGACGGTTGAGGCATTCGCAGCATGGGCAAAGAATGTGAGCATCTTTGGCAAAATTTGCCCGAACAAAGGCCATGAAATCATCAACTCCTTTCATATGTTCTTTCGAAAACTTTCTTAACTCCTTTTCTAATCCAGCTTCTATCCATCTGCCAAAGACAACAAATTGTTGCAACTTAGCAAATCAATCTAAGTACATCAACTTTATATGTTAACTGCCTAAGCACAACATTCAGATATTTCCAATAAGAATATATGCTGCCACTAAGAACTATTTTGGTTAAACCACCAACAATAACAACACTGTAAATTTACGTGAATGCCATTTCCAAGATTGCATCAAATCTACATCAATGAGACTTTTCCTAGTTTACATCTAATCTACATCAATATTCAGGTCCTTTAACAGTTTTGAGACTGAAATTTCAGAGATGTAACATCAAATCTACATCAACCCCAGGATCCTGTTTTAGGGAAAGACCAACTTGAGCTCTGTTCTATTGATTGATGACAATGTAATTTACCAGTAATAATTGACTGAATTCCAAAAGAATTCTTAACAATGTCATCAACAACAATTCTCCTAATAATTTCATCAACAAAAATTCTCTTCACAATTTCTACCAAATTCATCAATGACATTTCCAACAGATTTTTCCAAGCTTACAACAAACCTACATCAAATCAGAGGCGCAACACAGGCAAATCTGAGGCAAATCAGAGGCAAGGAGGGGAGAGGGGTGCATACCGGGAGGTGTGCTTGCGGCGGAGAGGGGGGAGAGGAGTCCCCCATGCTCGGCGATCTGCTCCTGTCGTGGACAAGGCGAGCGGCGAGGCCGTGGACGAGGTCACCGGCGGCGAGGTTGCCGTTCTTGTCGTGGGCAAGGCGAGCGGCCCTGCTGGTCGCTTGCCGCCGCCTCGCCTGCCCCGCCCACCACCGTCGATCGCCCACACCTGCCCGCCTCACGCCCACGCCTCGCCTCCGCCCGCCTGGTTACCTCCACCGCTGGCCCGCCCGCCTCCGCCCTGCTGGTTGCTTCCGCCACGAGGCCATGGCGAGGTCACTGCTGAGGTCGTGGGCAAGGCGGCGGCCCCTCTTGGTTGCTTGGCCCGCCAGCCCCGCCTGCCGCCGCCGCCGCCCGCCGCCACGGGTCGGAAGACCTAGAAAACGCTAAGTGTTGCTTTGTTCGATGCCACCCACCGGTGGAAGGCCCCACTTGTCACCGCGCACTGAGAGATCTGTGGTTTTATATAATGTATAGATAAGTTCCCATACATGAGCAACTGTCCCTCTCTAGCCAGTGATGTAGCAAGCGAAGCAAGCGCGAGGTCGTGGGTTCGAGTCTCGCTAGCGCACATTTTTGGGCGAATTAAGCACTCGGCCCCTCTGTCAAATGGGTCCTGCATGTCGGTGTGTGCCCCGTCTGTTGTTGAATATTAATATTTAACAAAAAATGACACCTAGACAGTGACACATAAGCGAGGTTGCTAAGGTGGCTGCCTAATCATCCTAATTCATTCAAAATCAAGTGTAGTGACCATGTTATATTGGTCGTTATCGGCTAGGCGTGAGGCGGTGGGCGGTGCTTCCGCTTTTATGACCATTTCTGTAATGGCATTATGACCTTCGACAGAATGGTCGTTATAGGTTAGGTTTGGAGCCCCCCAACGACTTTTGACCTATTGGTCTAAAATGGTTATAAATTTATGACCAATTCTTCTAGGGTCACTAACAAAAGTTCACTAGTTGACATATTTCTTGTAGTGACCCTACGGGTTCGGGAGACGTGCAGACATGACCGAGACGCCTCTCCGGTCATTAACTAACAGCGGGATCTGGATAACCATGTTGGCTCCCACATGCTCCTTGATGATCTCATCGGATGAACCATGATGTCGAGGATTCAAGTAACCCCGTATACAATTCCCTTTGTCAATCGGTACGTTACTTGCCCGAGATTCGATCGCCGGCATCCCAATACCTCGTTTAATCTCGTTACGGCAAGTCACTTTACTCGCATGCAGTAATGCATGATCCCGTGACGGACACTTGGTCACATTGAGCTCATTATGATGATGCATTACCGAGTGGGCCCAGAGATACCTCTCCGTCATACGGAGTGACAAATCGATCTCGATTCGTGCCAACCCAAGACACTTCGGAGATACCGTAGTGTACCTTTATAGTCACCCGATTCGTTGTGACGTTTGGCACACCCAAAGCACTCCTACGGTATCCGGAGTTGCACAATCTCATGGTCTAAGGAAATGATACTTGACATTTGGAAAAGCTTTAGCTAAACGAACTACGATCTTTGAGCTATGCTTAGGATTGGGTCTTGTCCATCACATCATTCTCCCAATGATGTGATCCCGTTATCAATGACATCCAATGTCCATAGTCAGGAAACCATGACTATCTGTTGATCAACGAGCTAGTCAACTAGAGGCTCACTAGGGACACGTTGTGGTCTATGTATTCACACGTGTATTACAATTTCCGGATAACACAATTATAGCATGAATAATAGACTATTATCATGAACAAATAAATATAATAATAACTATTTTATTATTGCCTCTAGGGCATATTTCCAACAATGAGTGCATATTTTTATTCTCTACCATTTTGAGCGCTCCACCAAGATGTATGTGACATGGAAAAGTAACCCATGATCCTAATTGATTGTACATATGCATTCAAAAGCAAATTTTAAATAATGCACAAATTTAGGGGGAGCTCTTGCTTATCACATACTTCTCAAAGTGAAAATGTATTTCAATCTTATTATCATTGGTCGAAGCTTTGATCTATATGTTGTCATCAATTACAAAAGGGGGGGGGGAGATTGAAAGTGCAACTATCCTTGGGTGGTTTTGGTAATTCCTAACAACTTATAGCTCATTGAACTAATGCTCTTTCAAGATGATTATTTCAGAAAGTTCAATGATTGGCATGACATGGACTAGGAATGTGAACCCCTCAAAATGCTAAGGACTCACATTGGCTCAAGCTCAAGACTCTACATTTTCATTTTAGTGACCCAAGATCACATTGAGTCCATAGGAAAAGCCAATACTATTAAAAGGGGATGAGGTGTTGCTTAATGGCTCACTTGCTCAAAATGCTTAGTGATATGCTCCAAAAGCCTCAACCAACTTTCTCATATCCTCATATGTCCCAAACCAAAAGTCAAACTCGGCCCCACCGATTTGATCTATCCGGCGCCACCGAGTTTATTTGACATAGCCATAGCCAGAAACCCTAATCAGTTCGGTCTCACCGATAGGGATCTCGGTCTCACCAAGATGGGATTGCAAAACCTCTGTTTCCCTTCGTAAAGTTTTGTTCTAAGCGAGATGAGCGATCGGTCCCACCGAGTTCACAATGCAAACTCTGTTTCCCTTTCGTAACGTTTCGGTCTCACCGAAATGAGCGATTCAGTCCCACCGAGTTTGCCTGACCAACTCTCTGTTTGCCTATTACAGAAATCGGTCTTACTGAGTTTATGTGATTGGTCTCACCGAGCGTTATGCCCTAACCCTAATGAAATCAGTCCCACCGAGTTGACATGTCGGTCCCACCGAAAAGCCTAACGTCCACATTTTGAACTAAATCGGTCTGACCGAGTTTCATGATTCGGTCTCACCGAGTTTGGTAAATTGTCTGTAACGGTTAGATTTTTGTGTGGAGGCTATATATACCCCTCCACCCACTCTTCATTCGAGGAGATAACCATTAGAATGTGCCTACACTTCCAGCATACATTTTCTGAGAGAGAACCACCTACTCATGTGTTGAGACCAAGATATTCCATTCCAACCACAAGAATCTTGATCTCTAGCCTTCCCCAAGTTGCTTTCCACTCAAATATTCTTTTCACCAAATCCAAATCTATGAGAGAGAGTTGAGTGTTGGGGAGACTATCATTTGAAGCACAAGAGCAAGGAATTCATCATCAACACGCCATCTATTACCTTTTGGAGAGTGGTGTCTCCTAGATTGGTTAGCTGTCACTTGGGAGCCTCCGACAAGATTGTGGAGTTGAACCAAGGAGTTTGTACAGGCAAGGAGATCGCCTACTTCGTGAAGATCTACCCTAGTGAGGCAAGTCCTTCGTGGGCGATGGCCATGGTGGGATAGACAAGGTTGCTTCTTCGTGGACCCTTCGTGGGTGGAGCCCTCCGTGGACTCACGCAGCTGTTACCCTTCGTGGGTTGAAGTCTCCATCAACGTGGATGTACGATAGCACCACCTATCGGAACCACCCCAAAAATCCCCGTGTCTACATTGCGTTTGCTTCCTCCAAACTCCTCCCTTTACCTTCATGTGCAATGTTTTTACATTCCGCTGCTATACTCTTACACTTGCATGTGTATGTTGATTGCTTGACTTGTGCTAAGTTGCTAAAATCTGCCAAGACTTAAAATTGGGAAAAGGATAGATTTTTATTTGGTCAAGTAGTCTAATCACCCCCCCCCCTCTAGACATACTTTCGATCCTACAATGGGTTCTCCTTAGTTTACACAAACAGTTGTGAATATGCCATGCCATCCTGTTTTCCATACATATTCCATCCTCGTATCATGTGTTTGCCTTACATCAAAGTAGCGATTGTCAGTATCATGCATGAATGAGTTCTAAAGAGTGAATTTTATTGCTTTTTCATGTCGATTTTAATTAACAATGCAAAATCAATAAAGCAGAAGGAAATTAGCAAGGCGGTGGGTAATGGTGCTCCTTCCGACCAACTGAAATGGAGGGCCTCTACTGATTCTACTCCGCCATCCCCCCAACAAGATTTGCAAGACAACACATGCATAGACACTCAACGTGGTTGTGTTGATGATGAGCACGACTCCCCAAGTCCACCATCACAGGTGCTCCCTCTAACTTGGCACTGTTGTCGGATTACGGGTTCCGGCAAAACACTTGAGGATCGAACTCTGGGTGCGCATGAAGATCTCTCTCCCCCTAGCTCACACTCTCGCCACGATCTCAAGACCTAGCTCGCTGAACCCAAGGAACAGAAGACACGAGAGTTTATACTGGTTCGGGCCACCGTTGTGGTGTAATACCCTACTCCAGTGTGGTGTGGTGGATTGCCTTGCAGGCTGGGGATGAACAAGTACAAGGGAAGAACAACCTCCTGTGCAGAGGTGTTCTTGAGCTCGGTGAGCTTGTGCGTGTCAGGATGGAATGGATCTGATCCCAGATGAGTTGCCTCCTATGGTGGTGGCTAGTCCTATTTATAGAGACCCTGGTCCTCTTGCCAAATGTTTAGGCAGCAAGGGATACCACAACGGCCAATTTGAAGGGGGATAGCTAGTACAAGCTATCCTGACAAAAGGTGGTCTTCGCCTGCCAAAGGCTCTGGTGGTGACGACGTCGTAGGCTCCGCGATGACCTCCGTCCTGCCGTCCTGCTAGTCTTAGTCTCGTTGCACTGATATGGAAACCTTTGCCTGATGCCTCGGGACTCCTCGCCTGCACCTGCCCCTTTAGCACCAAAGAGGCCACCGATACTCTGCGCCCGCTGGCGCCCGCGTGGCCTTGGTCGTCATGGCTCACGTCACGGAAACCTCGCGAGGTGCCCCTCGCCTTGATCTCTCCGCTCCTCGCGAGCCAGCCTAGTGAGGCTGCCCCTGGGGAGGTCTTGTGTCGTCCGCCTCGCGAGGCTTGGCCCCTCGCGAGGGTATTGAGTGTTTGCTGATGAAGATGGGTCGTACCAGGCCGCTAGTGGAGCCACGCCATGGGCCGCAGGCAGGCAAGTCTGGGGACCCCCGTTCCCAGAACGCCGACAACAGTTATATGTGGTTGCATGTGATGTATGATGTCTAGCTTGTATTGCTTCTAATTTTGTTGAATTCCATTTGCTTACTTTACACATTATACTTGTGAATAAGACAAGTGTTCCTGTTTCTAGAACATACAATATCTGTCTATCACACCATGTTCTTACATCAAAGTACTACTATTGTGTAACCTGCAACAATCACTTAGCGTAAGACACGTTTTACTTGGGAGTCTGACATAGGTCACACCTCGCATTCTTTTCTAGCTTGTACTACTTCCAATTTGTTGAAATGGCACTTATGACAAGACAATTTTAACTTGGTAGAGTGATATTCGTTGCATCTTTCATTGCTTCTAATTTGTTGAAATGCCTTCTGCTTAGTTTACACATCATAGCTGTGAATATGCAATGTTGTCCTTTTTTGTTACACATTCAACCGTCCTATCATGCGGTCGCCTTACATTAAAGTAGTGCTCTTCAGTATCCTGCATCAATGAGTTCTCTCCATAACATCAGCAGAGTTGAGGCTCTTGAAATCAGGGCATTCACGAATCATCAGAACAAGCGTGTCAAATGAGGTGTCAATGGATCGAAGTAGTTTCATAACAACTTCATGGTCAGTGATGTCTCTGGCGCTGAGTCCTTGAAGTTCATTTGCTATGTCACTGAGGCGATCGAAGGTTTGCTGACAACTTTCATTTCCAATGCGCTTGAAGCGATTGAACTTCGCCCGAAGAGTATAAACTCGAGCTTACTTTTGAGTTGACACTCCTTCATTGATCTTTTCGAGGATATCCCATAGTTCTTTTGCAGTCTCACACTATAGGTATCGAAGGAATTGAGCTCGAGAGAGATGGCCACCAATTTCATCTTTGGCTTGAGCATCTAGTTGAATAAGCTTATTTTCTTCATCGATAGGTGCTTGAGCAATTAGAACTGTGAACCCAATGTGCACAACGTTTCACATGTCATCATCTATAGCTCGAAGATGGATCTTCATCTTCTCCTTCCAGAAGGGATAATTTGTTTCATCGAATATGGGAATCTTGAGATGCGACTTGTAGCTCACTGAAGACATGCTTAAACTCCAAAGTCGTTAGAATAAAATGAGTAGAGTCAAGGAGTACCTTGCTCTCATACCAATTTTAGGAACAAAGTATGTCTAACGGAGGGGGTGAATGGGAGTTTTAAATTTTCTTCGGTAAACTTAAATCTCTCAGAACCCAGCAGCAGAATAAACAACAAACAGACTAAGAGGAACTACAACATATGGCCGAAAGGAAACTAAAGCATGTATCGAAGTAAAATACATGAATAAAATGCATCAAAGGTAAACTTGAGTAACAGAGGTAACCGGTGGTGCTCGATGGCGACAAGGTATATTTGTTCGACCAGTTCGTCCTTCTGTACAAGGACTACGTCTGCTTGGAGGGGATGTGACTTAACATGGAAGATAAACTCTCTTCACCCTATTCTCCTCAACAATCGATTCGTTAACCAATGCCGATCACTTGTGGTAGATACTTGAAGGCGATCTCCAAACCTTTACAGACTTCTTCTTCGAGAACCACAATTACTCTTGGTCTCTGAAGAAATTGACACCTAACCGTCTAGAGAGTTTGCAGCTCTCAAGAGTAATAGGCGGAGCGTACTAAACTTAGATTACAGTGATGCTGAACCACTATCTAATTCTTTGGCGCTAGGTTTTTCTCTCGGTGGATTTTAAACTCAAATCGCTCAGAGAGGGGGTTGCTCAACAATCTTCTCAGAAATCAAACGGAGCAGCCACCGGACAACACCGGCGCGGGGTGGCTATTTATAGCCGCAGCCTTCCCAGATGGGAGATGACCATTTTGGACACGAGGTCCAGCCAATGGCCAACCGACACGTTCTCAACGGTCGTATTTTGGAGCAACGATAACATTACTTGAGGAACAAGTAATGCTAACTCCTCGGTTCGAGGCAAATCTCTCGCAGCGAAGAAGATCACAGTCTCTTGCTGGCAAGTATTCGCTCAGAGCACAAAGAGATTTCTCTCACAGCTTTCATAGGTTTGGGTTTAGCATCAAAGAATCAAAGCTTCGAAACGCTATATCCCTCTTAATAGTACGATGGTCCTATGACCCAATGAAAGAAGAAGGACAATGAAATAAATGCCACGTCTTCACTTCGTCTTCATTCTTCCTCGAATGCCGTCATTTGCTTCAAACAACCACCGAACCAATTGCTTAGACTTCAGCAATTTTTAGGGGTCACTCTCGTTAGCTTTATCTTTGGTGATAACCTTCGCTGCCTCACAGGGAGATTATCTTCATCGTTTTCATCAAACTCCTCGATTACTCCAGGGACCTGTTACTCTGTGTGCACTAGCAAACACATAAGTCCCCAAACTGTTGTCAACAAACTCCAAAACATAAGGGGCCTATCATTGCAACAACAGAGCCACAAATACTATGTCAGCTATATGATCATGCAAAGCAATATGACAATGAATGTGCATGTCATAAAAACGGAACGGTGGAAGTTGCACGACAATATATCTCGGAATGGCTATGGAAATGCCATGATAGGTAGGTAAGGTGACTATTTTGAGGAAGATATAAGGAGGCTTATGTGTGATAGAGCGTATCATATCATGGGGTTTGGATGCACCGACAAAGTTATCACCAACTCTCGAGGTGAGAAAGGGCAATGCACGGTACTGAAGAGGCTAGCAAATTGCTGAAAGGTGAGAGTGTGTATAATCCATGGACTCACATTAGTCATAAAGAACTCACATACTAATCTACCATTCTTAAGAAGTTGCTCCCCACTCCTCCCTATTCTCTCGACATGCACACTGTCCACATCAGTGGATTGCCATGTCATTTTTCAGTTTCTAAAATCATCCAATCACTCTTATTACCCTACGGTCAAGGTGGCGGAAAAAAGACCTGCTTTTCCCCTCACCTGCCGCCCGCACGGCCGCCGGCCATCCCGCATGATCCACCCACCTCCAGCCCAGCGTCGGTGCTCACCGCTCGAAAAAAAACTTCCGAAAATCCAGCCTCTCCCCTCGAGGAAAAAATACTACCAAATCAACTCGGCATTTATGATTCCCAATGCAGAGCCTCGCATCTTCCCCACGAAACATATTCAACTTCCTCTTCGTCTTCTCCAACCTTCATCAAATCCCAGTGTGTTATTTTTTGTAACCGAAACGGATAGGTTTTCTACGCCCTCCATCAAATCCCACTACTTTGGTGATTCAGTTGCTCTTCCAGATGGTATTTATTTTCGCTCACATGCGCGCAATTTGGCAGGGTGTGGCAGTGAGCGATGGTGAAAGGAGTTCATCCTCAGTGATGAGATACCCCGATGGCCGTCCCTGCCCTATCTCTGGCATTCCTATCGTAGGTGCCCCAACCATGGAAGAACAGTGCCTTGCAGAGGATGCTGTCGCGCTGGGATCGGCCCCAGCCACCCTCAGCGAGTACCTCGTGGTCTCCTCATGCCTATGGTCAGACTCTCCTCGAAGCTCCCTCATGCCCTTGCTCTGCTCCGGACCGTCCTAGCGCTGGCCGCCTCTGATGCATCAGACACGGCCATCCCCGTCGCGTCCCAGTTCCAGCGTGATCCAACGGGGGAGCTCCCTCATGTCGTTGTTGTGCGCCCTCATTGTGGCGGCGGCCTCGGACGCGCCTGATGCGGCAATCACCATCACGCCTGATGTGACCCTTTTCGATCCCCCCGACCCTTTTCAATCCCCTCCCCCCGCCTCCTCTACTAAATTAGTCAAACCTTTTGTTGTTCATAGTAGTAGTACTGAACTACTGATCCAGATCATCTCCTCATGGTGTGGCCATGAATCCCATTAATTAATAATTGACGGCATGGCTTATTCTTCTTCTTTCATGTAACTGTGCAGGTTTATAGTGAACTCGCTAGAACTCCCATTGTCTAAGTCTGCGTAATCCCATCAACAAGTTGATAGGTTTGGTAAAACTCCAAGCATGTGTATTGATTATTGAGAGGTTCGTTTCAGTGCAATTTCCTTTTTGGACCAAAATCCTTTGGGTAGTTTCAGATTACTAGCAGTTTGTTTGTTTTGTCAACCAATATGTGAATCATGCTTCTCACTACACTCAGTCATGAATTTGTATTACTAACCATGAGATTTACCAATCATATTTCTCTTATAACATGGTCGTTAAGCTCACTTCCTTCTTAGAAAATAAGACATTTGCACACAGCGTTTCCATGTAAAAAATTGTAACATGGTTCCGCACTGCAGCACGTACCATGTTCCTGATCTCTCCATTCTCGCACTTCCTCTACTCTGTTGATTCTTTACTATATCATGTAGTTGGCCTATTGAATATGTTTGTCTTGCCTTCCTTGAGCATGTTCAGAGATGGGTGGATGTTTCTGTCATGATACACACCTGTTGTGTGTTAGCATTTTTCCCCATACTTAATATATCTGCACATTATTAGCTAGATTGATTATATAAGCCAGTTTGTTACAATAGTGTTAAGTTTGATTGGTACGCCTAACAAAACAAAGCGGCCATTATTCCCTTAGTTGATTACAGGTTTCTAATAAATATTTTAATGAGGCCCTCTGTTCGTAAGACTGCAAAAAATGGATATCCCAAAAAGTTCTTCATAGGGTCGTGCTATTCGACCAGCCCCAGTGCAGCTGCTAAGAACTATTGCAGGCATATATGCAACTTAATAGGGTTAGTTAGGTTCTTGAAGCCATCTAAAATCTTTAGTCCCGCGGTAAGCATGATATCTATTGATTTATCTACAGCTTATTTGAGCATCACGTTCTTGGTATCAATCAGACATATACCTCTTAACATGATGTTCACTAACTCAATAGTCAAAGAAATAATTCAGATAATCTTTGCAATCACCAAATTTGACATTTATTCGTAATCATAAGCTTTTGTCGTTCCCATCTATTAGGGACTATCTTTGAAATCAATGACATTGTGGGATTTATTTTGGCATGAAGGGCATGTTGACAGAGTCACAGACAGACACACTTATGATCCAATTTAGAATTTGTGTTGTCCAGGAGGAAGGATCCTTCTACTGGCATTTAGATTTGAGGAGATGTTCTTGAGAAAAGTTAAGAACCAATTTTCATTTTTACTACTATTTTCTTAGTTACATGTATAAAGCTGAGTAATAGCTTCTTGGAGTTTTAAAGAAGAAATCATATTTATGCCCTTTATCTTTCTTTTCTATGATATACTTTGTTCTACTTTATTATGCCTTCTGCTGGCTGCTGCAGATGCTTAACATGCATATTGTCCCTGATTCTTGATCGCAATCATTGCCACACACGTGGGATCTTTAGGAAATTTCCACTACATCCTAACCTCATTTTTTGGTACAATTAATTCATACAAATTTCTGCAGCAATGTTGAGGTATTGTAATATTATATCCAATTATTATCATCTTATTGACTAGCATGTTACTTGAAAAATATGTAATAAATTTCTGCAGCAATGCGCGGGGTATCATCTAGTTGCTAAAGTTTATTAGCCGTCGAAGCAAATTACTACTACGCATGCCCCTAGAGAGGAGGTTGGTAGGAGTTAACCATCGCGTGCCCCGACCTCCACGCAAAGAAAGACATTCAATAATAAATCATGCTACAACTTCTTAGCATAACTAAAGACTATACGTGCATACTTCAGGAATAACAAGCCTTAACACCAATATTCTTACTAAACCACAATCATTCACGAGTACCTCCCACATATTACCATCTCTATATCGCAAAACTATTGCAAGGAATCAAACATATCATTCAGTGATTTACAAGTTTTATGTACGATTTTATGACTAACCATGTGAATGAATAATTCCTGTTAACTCTCTAAAAATATATAAGTGAGGCATGGGAGTTTAATTTTTCTACAAATAACGATGTTCTATACGTAGAGAAATAGGCATCCAAACTTCGAATGATATAAGCGAAGTACATGAAGCATTCTATAAAGCCATACTCAAAAGATATAAGTGAAGTGCATGAAGCGTTCTATAAATCAACCAGGGACTATCTCATACCAGCATGGTGCATAAAGGAAAAATAAAAATAAATGCAAAATACACTCCAAGAATTTACGCATATCATGTGAACAAAACAAAAATCGAGACATACCGATAATTGTTGAAGAAGAAAGATGGGATGCCTTCAGGGGCATCCCCAAGCTTGGACGCTTGAGTATCCTTGAATATTTACTTGGGGTTCCTTGGTCATATACCCAAGCTTGAACTCTCGCCTCTCCTAATTCTTCTCATATCAGTACCTCCTCTATCTTCGAACACTTCATCCACACAAAAGTTAGCCAAACTTTTTATTAGAGGGATTAGTACATATAACATCAAATCCCATCACGTCCTACTGTAACATTATTGTATAATTATAATCAAACATTATCCACTACATGCTATCACAATTCTATGGCTCCAGGTTGATGGCGCTCAACAAGATTTCAAACATAAGCAAATAAAGAAACTGTAACACCAATCTGTTAAAACAGGATAGTCCGTAAAGATGAAGATGGTACATATACTTATGTAACTCAAAAAATTCTGAAAAATAGGAAATAATAAACAATTTATATAGCATTACTGTGTAAAAATTTCAAAAAAAAATTCACTTTCGAGTAAATTATGAAAATTCAAGCACTACAACAAAAGTTCATATTTTGTTCTCATCACACACCAAACAAGCAATTTAGACATCCTAAAGGTATATCTTGGCACATTATTTTTATAATACAATGGATTTATACAAGGGAATAATTATTTTTGTGAGAAACTTTCATGAAAAATTCTACATTGTTTCCGTGGGCATGAACACAAGTGTTCAAGGTCGACCCTCACTTCTCTCGTGCATAACCTTCCAATCACTTCTCTTTTTGAAAAAAATAGGTTCTCCTTTATTTTTTTGTTTTTAAATATTTTAAAAGCACATAACAGAAGAAAATGACTCTTTAAAACTTCCAGGTTATCTCCTAGGCAACGCTTTCTTTAAAGCCATTAAACTAGGCATAGCGCGCTCAACTAATTGATCCACTCGGATCCTAAGGTATATCAAAGCCAATTTTAATTAATAATGATTTATAATAGTTTGTTTGCCTCATATGTGTTGTTGTCTGCCTTGTCGTTGTGTCTGTGAAAGAAAGATGCATTTCTTCCTGTAAGATATCATTCGAGTCGTAGACTGAAAATGTTTCTAGTTCATCTCATTAGTCGTAGAATTGGAGGGTGAGTCAAACCTCTGGTTTTCAGAATGAAACGTTGGCCTTATGCCTTGTCAGTTCTGCTACTACAATTCACATTCATTTGACCCTTCAGTGCATCAGTTGTAATGTGCGTATATAACACTCTGCTTCAGAAGAGTAAATCTGACAGGACATGGAGTATCTACATCCGAGCTCAAATGCTCCCTCATGAACAGTAAAATAAAAAATTCAAAAAATTCAAAAAATTCTAGGAAGTTGCCAACATACATAACATTTGCCAAAGTTTATAAAAAAAATTAAAATTTTAAAATTATTTTATTATTCTTTTGATTTTACTGTTCACACAGGAGCATTTGAGCTCGGGAGTAGAATATGACTTTTGAAATGTGACTCTTCAAAAAAACTTTGTATTGTGCATATATGATACTCTGTTCCAGAAGGCGTCCGGGAAAGGGGGAGCGCGCCGCGTCGCCCGAACCAAACCCAAACCCAAAGCGCGGGGCCCGCCTGGCAGCGTTGGGAACCAATGAGGAGCGTGCAAGTGATCGGATCGCGGCCGGCGGCTGCCGTCCACTACTTCCCACACCGGCAGGGGCCCCACCCCCGAGGCGCTCCCAGCCGCTAGTTAATCTGCCCACGCACCACACACCACACCAGCCGCAAATAAGATATAAAATCTTCCCTGATTTACTCTATTTTCCTATTCCTGCCAATTTGTTTCTCATTCTCGCTGCTGCCGTGGTTGCATATCCTGCTACCTGCTGCCCCATCCTTGCTCTACTTAAAAAAAGAAAAATATTATTTTTCCTCCCGAAGGCTCTAGAGGCGGAGGAGGAGCGGAACCAGGCCTTTCGTCCTCTTTCTACGGCCAAGACGTCCACAAGCTACGCGCGGGTCCCTCCTTCTTCCCGCAGGCGGATCAGGGAGCCTCTGCAGATTGACCTTGGTTTGGTTTCGGATTCAGGTTGGGCCTTTTTATCGGTGGATTTCTTCCGTTTCTTTTTCTTTTTGGTTCCGTTTGCTGCTTCTCTCGAGTTTATTTTACGTGTGGTGGTTGATTCTCAGATTTGTTTCTTTGTATGTGTGTGTGTGCGCGCGCGCGCTTACATATCTTTCCGGTTTGGTTAGCTGTTTATCGGCTTTCACTCTTCCTTTTCTGTTGGAAGAGAAATTCTCCATCTTACCTTTGTTGAGTGTTGAAATTCGGATCCGGCGTCGGGGGTGTTTAGTTGCAAGTAGAGTACTATTTTTCTTGTCAACATTTCTGGAGACTTTTAAGGGATTTTTCATTGTTTTTGCAGGTTTGATCCAACCCAAATCCAAATCGTCTGATTTGGCAAGGTGAGAAATTCCGAATTCTATCTATCCACTCTGTTTTTGCATGTGCAGTATAGCAGATAGAATTCCCCCGGGTTTATTTTACACTTTCTCTCTAATATTCATACTGTATTACTCAACTTAATGGTCACTGTTTTCTAGGATTTGATCAACAACTGGGGATCCTGAGTTGAATATGATATCAAATCCGGTGAATTGGTACAGTTTCGGGCCTGGATAGAAGCTGTAGTGATGCCAGATTGGAAGGCGGGCGAGGTGATCTCCTGATTTTGATGAGTCTCTGTTTCTTAACTGGATATTGCATCTTACTAATAGTTTTCCAAGCGGCCGAATAAGATACCGTTAGATGTATTGGTATGTAACTAGAAATTTAGAGGTACAAGTTCTTCTGACTTTAAATAGTACAGTACCTGGCTCAGATAGTGGCTAAAAATTTGATATGTCATCAAAATCGAGGAGTTAAAATTAGCCTGTCATGTCAAGATTCTGTATATCATGTACCATAGCCTTCATGCTAACTTTGTGTGTTTGTATTCTATACCTAAATTTGATGCCTCAAGCTTTCTTTTTACTGTTCGATTAACTTGAATCACATGTTAGACCTGCTTATTATTTTATTTTATTTTGCGAAAAAGACCTGCTTATCTTTGGTTGGGTAAGCATGTGAACCAAGAGTATAAGACATGAATCTTCTGTTGCCATTGATTCGTCCCATTCTCTTTGTTGCTGCTGTTCAGCAGCCATCTATTGCCGACCCTCACTTGTTTTTTATGTGCAAACAATACATGAGTACCCCAACTTGTTTCCATGTGTCAGAACCATGAGTTGGTCGCGAGATCTTATGGGTTTCACCTCTAGCCTACCTCAACTTGTTTGGGACTAAAGGCTTGTAAACAATACATGAGTAGTTGTTGTAAACAATACATGAGTAGTGCTAGTAAGATAATCCCTGATATGGCAGCGTACCAATAATCTACTGGGGACAATTACCTTTGAAGCAAGTTGACCCGGCATAAGAACTTCTATGATCAGATTGATGTTCCGCTACAGGTCTCACCTACAGAAAATTAGTTACATACTCCCTCCGTTCCTTTATATAAGGTGTATTTGTTTTTTCAAAAGTCAAACGAATGCATGTTTGACCAACTTTTTAGAAAAATATATCAATATCCACAATATAAATTTATATCATTTGATAGATCATGAAAGGTACTTTCATATTTTATCCATTAGGTATTGCAGATGTTTCTATGTTGTTCTATAATCTTGATCAAACTTTCAAATGGTTGACTTGCACGGAAACCAATACACCTTATATTCTGGAACGGAGGGAGTACTTTCCAGTGATAGAGCAATGTTTCGTGGTATAATCAGCCACATGTTGAACTCTGTTATTTGTCAAGTCTATTCAGTAATTCAAATCACATTGATTCTCTCCGAGCAATAGAGTTGCTTCATGTTCAGCCATTTCCCTTAATACTCAATAAAAATAATTAGACTCCCCTGCTGTTCACCTGTGACTAAGCATGTAGTGCTTCTACAGTTTGAGGGTAAATTCAAGGATGAATTTGCTCAGGGTAATAACAACTTGCAAGAAGATGGAGCAGGGCCTTTGAATATCTCAAATAAGAAACTGAAGCATGGGATTACCACTGAAGAGAACCCGCAGGGTGTTGTGTCTACAGCAACTAATTCAGATTCACGGAAATTTAATTCAGAGCACATCTACTCTACCTGTGTGGTCGCTTCCGACCATGTAAGAGACTGCAAAATTGAATCAAGTGCGTTTCCCTTGAGCAGAGATGATACTACATCTGGAACAAGATACCAAACAGAAAATTGGAACAATTGCCAGTTTGCACTGAGTAATGGCTCAGCTGTTCTCAACAATCACAGTGTTCCGCAAGGTGATCTCAGTTATGGAGATAATGATCTAAACTTCATTGATTGGCCTAGCATTGATAATTTTGAGGATGTTGATACACTATTCAGGTACTTTGAATATCTCACTTGCTGACTGTGTAAGATCTTATATAAAGATAGTGAAACAGACTCTGGTCCTGTTTGGCTAATCGTTTTTTTCCATCTAAGGGGGTGTGATTCCACATATGGTGAACAACAACTGGAGAACACTGATGAGCTGTCGTGGATTCCTTCTTCAGATGCCATTTACTCTTCCGATGTTGCTCTGCAGGCAGGTTTTGACACTTCTTATTCAGACTATGGTATGCTGGATGACCTGTCAGCATTCCCCTGTGCACAAGATAAATCCCTACCAAGAGCTGACAAGCAATTCAATGACAATTATCCATTCAACGAGCAAAAGAATGTTAACGTATATGGAGAACAGGCAAGTAAACTGATTATCGTTTCTTCTACATTTGGTTTATCTGGTTGCCATTCAAGCCTTTTTTTATTAATATTTTTGTATGTACCACAGGCTTACCAGGGGGGTGCAATGGAATTGTTGTCCACTGACCAGATATGCAATGGAGATGGAAACCTTGATATGGTAATTTTACCTCTTTAATCTGTCTAATAATATTAAAAATTACAGTGGGTGTGCTATTCTATGAAGGGTATGTTTTCAATAGAGTAATTAAGATAGTGCTTCATGCTTTGAGTGCGGATATGGTAGCCTTGATATGGTAGTTTGACCTTTTTTTATTAGTCTAAATAAAAGGACATTGTGTGTTTGCTTGGTTGGTATGTTGGTCAATGGTATGTCAGTGGAATAATTAGGGAACATGATTCATTTTTTCAGTTCCAGTGTCCCTATTTTTGCGAGGTAGAATTTCAGTTTTCCTAATTGTTTCATAGTTCTCCTGTGTCCAGTATTCGAGAAAAACAAAGTACAGTTACTCTGTAAGATTGCGATTTGATTTATTTTCTGCTGCTCTAATGTAAGTAACTTGCATGTCCTTGAGGCATGTTCCTTCCTGTCATTTGTGGCAACTTTTAGCGCGTCTAGATCCGACACTATGCAGATCTAGCACTTCCTTTAGTATCTGCATAATTGATCCTAAGATGTCACCTTACACAACATGCACGCTATGCGGGTGGAAAATAAGTATCACAACACAAGTCATGAAAGAATCTGGAACAACAACATATATGTAAAACAACTCGCGGAGATTCAAATTTAATGAATGAATACAAAATGGGTCTTTCGACCAAGAAACAACTCATACAATGGAAGCGAATATACCTTAGATATGTGAAGTTTGACAAATGCCTTAAGAAGGCTTCAACATGGCATCGATGATATGCAAATGCATCATGAAGCATGGTAAAGGATTCCACTATGTCTACCTACACATATTAAATCGAGTGGAAGCATTATATGTAGCATTTCGAACTAACTCCATTGCAAAAGTTTATTATGGTTGCACCCTAAACATGATTTTAGAAATGATTAACATGATGCACGTCGTGGCTGTGGGCTGGTGCGCGTCGTGGGACTTTGACAACGTGTTGCGAGGTCCGGTGGGGGCCGCTGTCGTTGGGGAGGACGAGGAGGCGGCGGGGTCAACAGGAGTCGACCGATGGTAGAGATGGCTTGGTCCGGTGGCGGAGTGGCGGCCTTCTGGTTGGCGGTTGCCGGGGGCAGAGGAGCCACGTGACGGCAGAAGGATGGGTTCTTCGGATCTGGCGGCAGGGCCGGTGGTGGTGAATGATCTCCCCAGCGGCGCTGCGGCGAGGCTTGGCGGCGAAGGACGGGGCTACGGGCTCGAGTGTTAGCGAGCTGCGGGCCTTTGGGTGGCTTAGGCCGTCGGATCCGGATCCGCACGTATCTTGATGTGGTTGCTGGATCTGGGCTGGGGGTGGCGGTTAGGGTTAGGGAGTCTCCTCGGGCAGCTCGTGCTGGTTAAACGGAGAAGGGGTCCGATGGGCCTTGCTGGGCCGACTGTGTTGCGTCTCATGTTAAGCTCAGCACAGGAGCGCTACTGCTAACGAGCGCCTATTAGGCCGGCCCACTGCAATCAGTGTCAATTTTATTTAGTTTTTTTTATTAATTAAGGACTATAGCTTCCGTATAATAAATGTTTAGGGCATCAAATGAACTCTGAATTGGATGAAATCTATATGTGGCCTCTCTAGATTATAACAAGGCCACATGAAAAATACAATCCATTTGGACCTCATTTACTATTTATTTAGAAAATAAATCCATTTATTAAATAAATGGGTTTTGAACTACGAGTAATAGGTAGGCTTAGGCTAAAATTGTGAAATAATTTGAGTAGCTCCCAAATATCACAAAAAGATAATGTGCAAAGTGTGGAGGTGAGTCTTGGGCTAAAACACCAAAAGGGAGAAGGGTTTATTTATTCACCATTTTAGCCAAAATAAAATAGATCTTGGGGTCTAATAAAAACATCCAAATTCCTAATGAAATGCAACATGATGCTGATGCAATGCTTATGATGCAAAAATAAAAGAACAACCAATTTCTAATTTGTGGTAAACCCTGGGCTGTTACAAGAAGCCACTGTAATAGTTGAATTGACAACCACAGTATGTAATTGCATTAGCATTATTTATTCTGATACATCATGTGCTTGGGAGGTGGTAAGGAGAACAGATCATCTATTACTATTAGTGCATGACCTTTTTCGAGTAAAGTGGTATCCATTTGAGATGTTACTTTTTCCCCAACTATTTATAAAATTTATCTTCATTTGTTTACTGCTATGGCAATATTGCAGATTCGCGAGCGATATTCATCAGAAAATGCCTTGCAACAGTTGGAGGACAGGAAGTTTTCTGTATCTTCCGGATCTCAATTAAGCTCCTCCCAGAATTTACTGAAGCAAAAGCACCACTCAGATAAAACTTCACAAAGTAACATTACTTCTGATTGCTATTCAGATAGAAACTGCCAGTTCAGTCCATCTGGATCTTTTGCGCAGAGGAACTTGATGGGTAATATATATGTAAAAGAAATTTCACAGGATATTTGTATGAGTATTTGTTATGAGCGTGTTTGTCTGCCTTTTGGTCTAATTATCAGACTTGATGTATGAGTGCAGTTCAAAAACAAGTGGCTGATTTGCAACCAGGACAGCTCATAAATGATGAAGGACAACTTGGTCAACAAACATTGACTAGAAGGGCTTCATATCCTTGTGAGAACTATGAGGTTGAAAAGAAGGGCTTTGGAAAAAGAAGTAAGGATACACTGGGTACATCAGTAGTGGTGGATGGCTCTTTTGTGTCGTCTCTTTGTTCTGATAATTCTGTTGAAGAAAGCAGCTTCCGACAACTTCAGGATGCAGTTAGTCAGGTACAGGTTTATTTTCTGCCTTCCTTTTGTATGTATATGGTTCATCAAGTTGAAATACCTTTACCTCCAGCCATAGTTCTTCATACAAGCAACTTGTTTTTTTGCAATAAGACTTGTAGCAGCTTCTTTGCTGTGATGTTTCCACATTCTTGCCTCTTGGCATTTTGATTTCCTTAGATGGTCATAATCTTGGACTGAATAAATCAATGCTATAGTATTGGTAGAAGCAATGCTTCCGCGTCCTGCTTCATTGGACATTAAAGTGTGTGTTATATTTTGGAGCTTACCTTCTTTGCCCCCATTGTTGTTTCAGTTGGACGTGAAAACCAAACTGTGCATTAGAGATGGTTTGTACCGCTTGGCAAGAAGCGCGCAAAATAGACCAGTTTTCCCGAATGCGATGAATAGACATGAAGAAAGCCGGGATGTAAAGGATGCACAAAATATGGAAACTTCGGGCAAGTACGTTGGGATTCTCATAAAAGACCATACTTTGTATAATCATGATTTTTTTATTTGTGGCTTTGCCATCGTCCAGTAACATTTGAATAATGTTTGTCGAAATGTGTCTACTTTATCTCTGGCACAATCTTTATCTTATAACGCAGTTCGAAATATTGAAACTTATTTCACTAAAACAAATAAAGTATCTTACTTGTTAAGAAGATAAGCTGTGTAGATCAAAGGACTTGTTTATTTTATGATGAGCAACTGGGAAGACAGTTATTCTTGATAATTGTTGCAGTTGTATAGCTGATTTAGTTGTAACTTAATCGGTAATAGCTGGTAATTATTGAACATGATCTGATCTTGATTGAGAATGGTCACTTTTTAGTAGCATTACTTAAACTGCATTGGAGTTCTCTGTTTCCTTTCCATGTTGATGTTTCTGTTTTGTAGGTTTGTTGATCATAGGAGCATTGAGACGCAGACAAATCCAATTGATCGTTCTATAGCACTCCTACTTTTTCATCAGCCATCAGACCAAGTGGCTGGAGCTGTTGACAATCCTCGCCACTAAAATCTCATGTTAGCACGTGTTCCCTTTTTCTCCTGTGATTTGCTGTTTCACTCTTTAACATGGCGACTCAAGTCATGAGCGATTTGTATCCTGCAGAACGAGAACCACAAGGCCTATGCTAAAAACTAGGTTGGTTAATGTTGCGAAAATTACTGGAGATGGCTCGTGGAGATTCAAGGATCGCCTATTCATATATTGTAATCATCATCTCCGTGAATGCAGGAGCAATCGTGAATGTTTATCCGATATGGTACGGTATGTACCGTTTTAATCGTTAGTCGGCTGCAAGGAAAAAAAAAAGTACACCAGTTAACCAGCCAGCTGTGACTGTTGGTACCCTATTGTGAATTCGTTCGTGAAGGTTGACTTTGTGTTGTTCTGACTAACATTTTGTGTAATCTCAAGACAGACAGATATTGACTTGTATATTCAAATGACTATTTTGTGTAATCTTGCCACTGGAGGGAAAGGGTAGAGTATATGTACCAATTGTTGGCATTGCGTGTTCACACACATTACTCCAAAAGGCGTAGCCATATGATTCTCAATATAACCGAACTAGACTGAATTCTTTTTGGAAACAAATGACCAAATAATTAAGTAACATTTCAAATTTGTCTGACTCAAGAAATAAACATCAACGTATTACATGTGTGGATCTACTCTCAAACCACTACCCTTGCGGGAATTGATGTAAATGTGCATGAAACCAATGGAAACATTTGGAGGTTGACTGGAATATACGAAGAGCCGAGCTGGGAGCATAAGGATCGTACTTTTTAGTACATCCGAGATCTGCATGCACACTCTAGGTTACCGTGGGTAATCATTGGTGACTTCAATGATATCTTGCTGTCTTCTGAAAAGGAAGGAGGGGTTGCACGGCACCAATCCGGTCTGGCAGCGTTCCAAGATGCTTTGTCTGAATGCTCTAGAGGATATGGGATATGTTGGTGATAAGTTCACTTGGTTTAGAGGTGGACTGAAGGAACGTTTAGACATGGCTGTTACAAATGCTGAGTGGATGGGCATGCACCCGTATGCAGGCCTATGTAATCTAGAGATGGGGAAATCTGATCACCGACCCATCCTGCTAGATACAGAATACCTTGCTCGAGTGGCAGAGAATAGGCCTAAGTACAAACGATGTTTTGAGGCTAGATGGCTAGAAGAAGAAACTGTTGAAGAGGTGGTAAGGACGACCTGGCAGAAAGCAATTCACCAAGGCTTACACCCAACTGTGAAAGGAAAGATTGATTCAGTTCACCTTGACATGCATGAATGGGACAGGAAAACGCTGAAAGGGCCACGAGCCCGACTCAATAAAGCTCAAAAACAGCTAGAGAAACTCATGCAGGCACCTTATACAGAGGAGGTCAGGGCAGAGCAAAAGGAACTCTCGATCCTAATAGAAAATCTGCTAGACCAAGAAGAAATTTTTTGGGCCCAAAGAGGAAGAGTCAAATGGCTACGGAAAGGTGATCGTAATACACAGTATTTCAACCAATTTGCCTCAGCGAGGAGAAGGATAAATATGATTAAAAGGCTTCGTAATAGTAATAACGGATGGACCGAGGGTAATGAGAATCTTAGCCCGTTGATCCGTGGCTACTTTGATGGTCTTTTTCAGTCGGATGATGTAGAGTGTGACCAGCAGGTTTTGCAGGCAGTGAAACCATGTGTAACACCTGAGATGAACAGTTTGCTAACAACAGCTTATACCCGGGAAGAGGTCAAAAAGGCATTGTTCCAAATCGGGGACATGAAAGCACCGGGGCCGGATGGGTTACATGCGGTGTTTTTCAAGAGATTTTGGCATATCTTGGGGGAGGAACTCACTGATGAGGTCTTAGAAGCAATCCACATGAGGAAGATACCTGATGGATGGAATCACACAAATATTGTGCTAATCCCAAAGGTTGAAAGTCCAGAGGTAATTACACAGTTCAGGCCTATAAGTCTTTGCAATGTGATTTATAAAATAATCTAAAAAATGCTTGCAAACAGGCTAAAGAAAGTACTCCCTGAGATAATATCCCCCACACAAAGTGCTTTTGTGCCAGGGAGGCTTATAACAGATAATGTGTTAATTGCTTATGAATGCTTCCATGCAATAAAGAAAAAAACTCATGGTTCTAATGGGTTTTGTGCGGTAAAGTTGGACATGATGAAGGCTTATGATCGTGTGGAGTGGGGCTTCCTGAGGAAAATGATGGGAAAACTTGGATTTGATCCAGGTTGGATAGAGATGATCATGCAATGTGTCTCTTCAGTAAGTTATAAGATAAGATTTAATGGCACAGAAACTGAAGACATAATACCCACTCGAGGCTTGAGGCAAGGAGACCCCTTGTCCCCTTATTTATTTCTGCTATGCTCAGAAGGATTATCAAGTATGTTGGCTCATGAGGAAGAGGTGGGTGGACTGGAGGGTATTAGAGTTTGTCGTAATGCACCATCCATCTCCCATTTACTTTTTGCAGATGAATCTCTCATACTTATGAAGGCAAATGTGGAGAATGCTGCTGCCTTGAAGAGGGTCCTAGATGTGTATTGTGCAAGTTCGGGACAGCTTGTTAGCACGGCAAAATCAAGTGTATTTTTCAGCCCCAACACAAGTGTAGCCGTGAGGGAAGAGGTTTGCAGAAACCTCGACATATTAATGGAAGCTCTCTCTGATAAATACCTTGGTCTCCCTATAATTGTAGGTGTGGACAGAAGTGATTGTTTTCAGCACTTGATTGGCCGAATTTGTCAGAGAATTAAAGGGTGGAAGGAAAAAGTATTGTCAGTCCAAGGGAAGGAAATTTTGTTGAAAGCAGTGGCCCAATCAATCCCCTCATATGCTATGTCAGTGTTTAAACTGCCAAAGGGAATCTGTAAAGCAATAACAGATGAACTGGCAGGGTTTTGGTGGGGGGATGGTGAGGAGAAGAGAAGAATGCATTGGTTCGCATGGTGGAAATTGTGCATGCCAAAGAGGAAAGGAGGATTGGGGTTCAGAGACCTACACAGTTTTAATCTTGCTTTACTAGCAAAACAGTGTTGGCGACTACTCCAGAATCCAGAATCGTTGTGTGCTCAAGTTCTTAGTGCTAAATATTATCCTGATGGGAATATATTGAATGCAGGGCCGAAGAAGGGTTCCTCTTTCACTTGGCAGAGTATTGTTGCGGGTATCCAAACGTTTAAAAGAGGATGCATTTGGAGAGTTGGTACAGGAACACATATCAATATTTGGCAAGACCCGTGGATACCTTCAAGTGAGTCCAGGAAAATTATAACACCGCGGGGTGCCACAATGTTGACAAAAGTGGAAGAACTAATTGACCCACATACCGGACAGTGGGATGAGGTACTGATCCGCGATGTTTTTTGGCCGGTGGATGTGTACAGAATACTACAAATTCCACTCAGAGTGCATGTTATGGAGGACTTTGTATCATGGCACTATAACCAGACTGGAAGCTTTACTGTAAGGTCGGCCTATCACACAGAGTTTAAACATCAATTCAGGAGAAATGGATTTGTCTTGCCCACAAGGGAGCCGAGACCAGGACATATGGAAACATGTTTGGGCTCTTCATGTGCCTGGGAAGGTCAAGCACTTTGTCTGGAAAGTTATCAGAGGAGTTCTACCATGCTATGGAACGCTGGCCGGACGCCACATACCTGTTTCTGGCCAATGCCCAGTATGCAAGGTAGGCTTTGAAGATTCACAACACTGTCTCTTTCAATGTGAGCGTGCATTGGAGATTTGGGATAACCTTGGAGTTAAGAATGTGATCCAACAATCAGCTATGCATGATAGATCGGGTTCCTCCACGATGAGCACCCTAATATATAACCATGAAATCAAGGAGGGTTTACCGATGGCTGAATTATTGGCTGTGGTTAGTTGGTACATTTGGTGGCAAAGGAGACAGATGGTGAAAGAGAAATTGATCCAGGAACCAGACAGAACAACAGTTTCAATCAGAGTACTTGCTACAAACTTCTTTCGCTCTCTTGTTGTGCATCAACCTATGACAAAACGTGAGCACAAGTGGCAGTTACCGAGAAGGGGAGTTGTAAAGATCAATGTGGACGCTTCCTTCTGCTGTGAAAATATGACTGGTGGTACGGGAGCTATTGCGAGAGATGAGCGCGGAGATTTCATTGCTGCCGCTGGTTGGTTCGTACCGCATGTGGCATCTTCAGAATCAGCAGAAATGATGGCCATTCACAATGGGTTTTATCTTGCATCAATGATTGGCTGCTCTGTCCTGCAGATTGAATCTGATTGCTCTAGTGCGGTTCAAGCTTTCAACCTGGAGGAGTATTCGGGGCAAGATTCAGCTTTTGTGCTTGAAGGGAAAGAATTGGGAATGGATCTTGCCCAATACGAGATCATTGCTTGTCTACGTGAAGCAAATGAAGTAGCTGATGCTATAGCTAAATACTCTCTTTCTAGTAGACTTTCAGATGTTTGGGAGCGCTCAATCCCGGACTTTATTTCTCAGTTTATTGTAAACGACCTCTCTATTATCTGAGAAATAAAGCTTTGTTTACGTAAAAAAAAACATCAACGTATTACATCTATCTTAACATACTAATTAACTAACCGTTCATTGGCTGATATATTCACGACTTAGATATTATTTCTAAACATGGTCAACGACAACCATCATTTAAAAGTCATTGTGGTTGTTCTTCCTTATGATAATTATCACAAGAGTGTCCACCCTTAATTCTCTCTTTACCGTTGTGTACTCTCACCAGCCGGACTCATAAAAGGATATGCGTCCGTCTGATTCCGTTTTGTACTGAATGTTGGTGACATGCCTTGTTGGTCTATGGTGTACTCCAGCGATGCCGATGGCGGGGATGTCCACTCTGAAAAACATCTTCATAGGTAACTTCTGAATTCCCCATCATTTAGAGCACATAGAGAGCACACATTGTTAGATATATCACCATACTTGGTTATGAACAAAAAAGATGAAAGAATACAAAACATCTCACCATGACTTTTTTGACGACGTTAGTTTAAGTTAGACGATGCACAAAGGGCTTCCCCAAGAAGGCCAAACTGGATGGTAACATCGCGGTGACATTCATGGTCTCATCCTAAGTAAGCTTCTTCATTCTTTGAGAGAAAATTGCAGATAGGAATAGTCCATCATCACCATCCGTCTCATCCTCGTCATTCTGGCTGTTGTCATCATCTTGGTTGTCGTCATCTTCACGAATGTCCTCGTCATCTTGGTTGTTTCCATCATCCTCGTCATCTTGGTTCTCGTCCTCGTCATCGTTGTTGAAATACAGTGTCCTTAACCCGTTGACATGTCCTTTCAAGGAAAAGGCTATGTACTCTCCTCTGATGAAATTATTCTTTGCAATGTACCGCTCCCATCCATCGCCATATATGATGGCTCTATCTTTTTGTTTATGGACATCCAGATGCACTCCCATATCATTGTCAAAGTACATAATGTTAGCGCATAAATTATTGAAGTCAACCCTTATGTTGCGCGGGAATGGGATACACTATGCAACAGTTAATAATTAACAATAAAGTCAGTACAAGAATTATACAAATGGTTAGAATTGAATACTAATTGAAGTTAAAGACCATTACCACTGATTTTTTAAACCTGTTCTTCAAGAAGAGTCTGAATTGTATTGCAGTATCCATACATGGACATTTGCAGATATGGTAGATCTTACGCCTCATGATCTCTAATAATCATTATGAACCACTTATGAATTAACGGTTGACTTGAATACCAGCTTATGAAATAAATTTTGAGAAGAGGAACTGGCTAAGAAGGGTTCGAGAAAATTTGGCATGACCTTTGCTGAATATTGAAGATATTGAGTACCAGAAATTTGACGGAACGAAAGTTAATCAACGTTTCATCAAAACGTTCACTCATTTTGAAATCCATGTGAATAACATGCTAAACCCATTCACTTGTCATATGTAAGAAAATTAAACACTATTGTCATAGCAAATGAAATTCGGCATGAACTTTGCTAAAAAGTTAACATATTGAGTGATAGAAATTTGGCGAAACAGAAATGAATCAACGTTTCACCAAAACTTTGTCACTCTTTTTCAAATCCCTATTGATAACATGAAGCCCATGCACTTCTCATATGTAAGAAATTTCTAACATCATTGCCACTTGTAATATTTAGCAATGTTCCAAATATTCGAACACCTCCCGATACAAGAAAGAGCTATTCGAATTATCTAGTACTACTCACTAGTGCTCGTCGGTCCTAAACAAACGGTTTAAAACCCCTTTCCGCGACGGCATTTGGAACGGTCACCAAGTGAGTGTGGGCGATAGGGGAGGGGGTCCTTCCCACACGACCCAGAAATCATCGGGGATAGGCCCTCGTGGGACCCAGGCTGGGGCCGTGTGCGATCGGGCGAGGCATGGAAACCCAATCATTTCCGTAGGTATGTACATCCCACACGGTGAATCCCAGAAATCATTTCCGTAGGTATGTACATCCCACACGGTGAATCCTAGAAATCATTTCCGTTGGTATGTACATCCCACATGGTGAATCCCAGAAATCATTTCCGTAGGTATGTTCATCCCACACGGTGAATCCCAGAAATCATTTCCGTAGGTATGTACATCCCACACGGTGAATCCCAGAAAATTATTACAGTAGGTATGTACATCCCACACAGTTCTTTATGTGGAAACGTGTGTGCAAGGTGGCCTAACGCAAACAGTTCGCTGCCGGAAGCCATGTGTGATTGTTAGTTGATCGAACACGCCTACTTTCTAGAAACCGTGCGGATTGTTTGAGTTCATCGCCCACGGTGCTGTCTGAGTAACCGTTTGCAATATAAAACCCCAATAAGCAGGGTAATTAGCCTATTATTGATAATCCATGTACTAATCAAACTGATATTTCTTATAAAACACGCCAGATATTTCATATCCGTATAAAAGCAACCAGGATTTCATAATCGAATTACATCAGATACCTTCGGCACTCAGTTACGCCATTACACAATAGCACCAAGTTTCACATGCAGCATCAAAAACCTTTGGAAAATAGCATCGTACATGGTAAATAGACAGATGAATCTCATCAGGAAAGCTATGACGGAAGGCAAATATTGAGCCTTTAGTGATATTGAATGTCCTTGCAACTTTAGGCCGTGGCTATGGATAATTGCTGCCCAACCTTCGTCCTCTTCAAACAAGACTTCAATATCGCATCGTGGGTGTTGAATGAATACCTTCCTCGTCTCTTGACCATGCAGGTGGTTTGAGAGGTAATCATCGGTGAACTGCTTTGAAAAGTCTGAAAACAAATCTATGCATAATTCATTGTTGTAAATTTTGAAATGGCGCAAGGGTAAAAACAAGGTAAAAGAGTTGGTACCATCCTATAGTTGACTGATGTCTTCTTCATTGTGCAAACAAAGATCTTGCTGTTATTCGTTGCAAGTTTCTTCATCCTAACAATCTTTACGAGTTTCTTGACTTGGTGATATTCATGGACATCTCATTTCCCCATATGCAAAATGGGTTTAACAGTGGGTCTAAGCCTCGACAGCAGGACCTACATGTGCAAGACCAAATTGTAAGAGACCTAAATATTAGAATGTTCCTGCAACTGCACAATAATGTGCTATTAGCCAAAGGACCCTGCTTGAACAAACCTCGATGGTAAACCGCAGTGTCTCCCATTGTTTCCCTACAACACACATAAGGAAGATCTTGATCAAGTTAACTGAGAGTTGCCGTACTATCAGTAGAATATGTATTGAGTACAGCCAAATTCGATTGGTGTCACATGCATAACAATACAAAATTGTACCCACAACAAATGAAAATCAAATTGCAGAACTGAACCAAACAGTTAAATGGACAACAGATCAAATGAACCAAAATAGTTAACTGAGCATGACATTGCAGAATAGAAACATGTACTAGAAGATAAGACAGTTAACAAAACAAAGAATGCTTGAGAACAGTACTACGAAATGTAGCAATTGTTGGACCAAAGTGTTAACTGAACATTACATTTCGGAGGACCAAACTGTTAACCGAACATCAGATTGCATATTAACATTACAGAGGACAAATCACTAGAAGGCACTGGCGGTGGCCTCGAGAAAACATCACGAACTGTATTTTAAAGTAGACAACCGCGTGGCGGTGTCGACGGTGGCCTCGAAGACGAGGTGCTCCTCCAAGATCTGGCGGTCGACACACATGTCACCCATAGCGACCTCGTTCGCGCGTGCGGCCGCATGCTACTCAGCTCCATGTTATACTGCGTGTAAAATGACTGTGGGCGGCACTTAATTGGAGGAGGGGGGCAGTGATTTCGGTGGAAGGTGTCGCTCCGTCAGTCGGGCATGTGCGACAGGAAAGGAGGAGGATGGTGTGGGTGGGGTGTGGATTACCTGACCATATCGACGAGGTCGCGCAGCAAGAAGAAGGGTCGGCGGCGAGGAGGCCGCGCAGTAAGAAGAAGGGTCGCCGGTGAGGAGGCGACGCAGCAAGAAGAAGGGTCGCCGGCGAGGAGGCGGTGCTGCAAGAAGAAGGGTAGCCGGCGAGGAGGCGACGCTACAAGAAGAAGGGTCGCCGGCGAGGAGGCTGAGCTGCCAGTAAGCAGCAGTGAAGGTTTGAACTTGGAAAGCAAGGAGGAACAGTGGAAATGTGGATTTTGGTAGGAGGGAGGGGGCGGGGAGATAGATATTTCCGCGTTGGCAAAAAAATTTTGCTCGGTGCCGCAAGAAACTGGCCCGCAAGTGTGGTTCAAGTGGGGGCGGTGGACTGTAGACGACGAAACTTCCTGCGTAAGCCAGACAAGACGGTGCGCCAAGATATTTTATATCGCATCCCACACGATTCTTTCTAGTAAACTGTTTGTGGTATACCTGATTTTTTTCATTTTGTTTTGAAAGACAAAATGGTGTTACAAAGGGAAAGGATGGTGTTTGAATTGCTAGAACATTTACGTACAGTGAACATGCAACTAGTACATGAGTGTCGTGTTTAAATTTGGAATTATTCCGAGTTCGTTTGACATTTTTATGCATTAATTGAGTTTCTGGGCATTTAATGTGCATAAATCAAATTTGAACTACAAGCACATGCTCCAATGCACCAAAGTTTGCTGAAAAATCACATGTGTGTCTTTGGGTGAATATATAGGTCCCATGCAAGAAATGGGAATAAAATTCAAACATCTGGGTGTCGTGGCTCAGCCGGAATGATTGAGAAACTAGGTTTTTTAATTCTTGTAAATCCAAAACACGGTGAAAATCATGAAACTTGGCATGGTGTCATGACATGGCACCAACATGCTGTAGTAAACTTTTTGGCAGATTTGGGACAAGCTTTGGTGTAAGCTTCTTGCAAACCGGAGCTTCCCTCAAGAAGGCTCCTGGTTCCGAGAGGGAACGTGTCACCTCCATGTGCGGAACGACATACGTACACTGCCTCCTCCCGCCTTAATTTTTTTACACAGGCAGATTAGACCAAATAGAAGTATCGTGCTAAATTTTGGAATTATTACGCGCTCGTTTGGCCTTTTTTTATACATTAATTGAGTTTCTGGGCATTTAATGTGCATAATTCAAATTTGAACTACAAGCACGAGTGCACCATAGTTGTTTGAAAAATCATTTGTGTGTCCTTGGGTGAATTTCTAGGTCCCATGCAAGAGATGGGAGTGAAATTCAAACATCTGGGCGTCGTGGCTCGGCCGGAAAGATTGAGAAACTTGGTTTTTTAATTCCTGTAATTCCAAAACACGCCTGAAAATCATGAAACTTGGCATGGTCTCATGACATGGCACGAACATGCTGCGGTATTTTTTTTGGCCGAATTGGGACAAGCTTTGGTGTAAGCCTTGCAAATCGGAGCTTCCCTCAAGAAGACTCGTGGTTCCAAGAGGGAACGTGTCACCTCCGTGTGCGAAACGACATACATACACTGCCTTCTCCCGCTTTAATTTTTTTGCACATCGGGATTAGACCAAATAGAAGTACCGTGCTAAATTTTGGAATTATTCCGGGTTCGTTTCGCCTTTTTTATACATTAATTGAGTTTCTGGGCATTTACTGTGCATAATTCAAATTTGAACTACAAGCACATGCTCCAGTGCACAAAAGTTGTTTGAAAAATCACATGTGTGTCCTTGGGTGAATTTCTAGGTCCCATGCAAGAGATGAGAGTGAAATTCAAACATCTGGGCATCGTAGCTCGGCCGGAATGATTGAGAAACTTGGTTTTTTAATTCCTGTAATTCCAAAACACGCCTGGAAATCATGAAACTTGGCATGGTGTCATGACATGGCACCAACATGTTGCGGTAATATTTTTGGCCGAATTGGGACAAGCTTTGGTTTAAGCTTCTTGCAAAGCGGAGATTCCCTCAAGAAGGCTCGTGGTTCCAAGAGGGAACATGTCACCTCCGTGTGCGAAACGATATACGTACACTGCCTTCTCCCGCCTTATTTTTTACATAGTCAGATTAGACCAAATAGAAGTGCCGTGCTAAAATTTGGAATTATTCCGGGCTCGTTTCGCCATTTTATACATTAGTTAAGTTTCTGGGCATTCAATGTGCATAATTCAAATTTGAACTATAAGCACATGCTCTAGTGCACCAAAGTTGTTTGAAAAATCACATGTGTGTCCTTGGGTGAATTTCTAGGTCCCATGCAAGAGATGGGAGTGAAATTCAAACATCTGGGCGTCGTGGCTCGGCCAGAAAGATTGAAAAACTTGGTTTTTTAATTCCTGTAATTCCAAAACACGCCTGAAAATCATGAAACTTGGCATGGTCTCATGACATGGCACCAACATGCTGCGGTAATATTTTTGGCCGAATTTGGACAAGCTTTGGTGTAAGTTTCTTTCAAATCGGAGCTTCCCTCAAGAAGGCTCGTGGTTTTGAGAGGGAACGTGTCACCTCCGCGTGCGAAACGACATACGTACACTGCCTTCTCCCGCCTTATTTTTTTACACAGCCAAATTAGACCAAATAGAAGTACCGTGCTAAATTTTGGAATTATTCCGGGCTCGTTTCGCCTTTTTTATACATTAATTGAGTTTTTGGGCATTTAATGTGCATAATTAAAAATTGAACTACAAGCACATGCTCTAGTGCACCAAAGTTGTTTGAAAAATCACATGTGTGTCCTTGGGTGAATTTCTAGGTCCCATGCAAGAGATGGGAGTGAAATTCAAACATCTGGGCGTCGTGGCTCGTTCGGAAATATTGAAAAACTTGGTTTTTTAATTCCTGTAATTCCAAAACACGCCTGAAAATCATGAAACTTGGCATGGTGTCATGACATGGCACCAACATGATGCGGTAGTATTTTTGGCCGAATTGGGACATGCTTTGGTGTAAGCTTCTTGCAAACCGGAGCTTCCCTCAAGAAGGCTCGTGGTTCCGAGAGGGAACATGCCACCTTCGTGTGCAAAACGACATACGTCCACTGCCTTCTCTCGCCTTATTTTTTACGTAGCCAGATTAGACCAAATAGAAGTACCGTGCTAAATTTTGGAATTATTCCGGGTTCGTTTGGCCTTGTTTATACATTAATTGAGTTTCTGGGCATTTAATGTGCATAATTCAAATTTGAACTACAAGCACATGCTCCAGTGCACCAAAGTTGTTTGAAAAATCATATGTGTGTCCTTGGGTGAATTTCAAGGTCCCATGCAAGAGATGGGAGTGAAATTCAAACATCTGGGTGTCGTGGCTCGGCCGGAAAGATTGAGAAACTTGGTTTTTTAGTTCCTGTAATTCCAAAACACGCCTGAAAATCATGAAACTTGGCATCGTCTCATGACATGGCACCAACATGCTGTGGTAATTTTTCTGTCCGATTTGCGAAGGCCCACACATTAACAATCAACAAAGTCATTTTGGAACAAGTTCTGTCACCTTACAAATCGGAAACACAAGTATTATTGAAACCGTGGGCGTTCGACTTACCAATTACGTGCGGCCATGCGTCCCTTTTTTATTGGCTAGGAGGTGCCGTGCGGGGTAGCTATTTGAGTACGGGATGAGTGCGATCAGACCCCTGCGCATGCTCATCGGGAGGAGAGCCCTTTGACCGCTACCCGTCGCACACCTCCCTCCCAACGTCTCCATTAATGGCGCCTGAGCACCTGTTCTACGGCATGGCTATATGTCTCACTGGACTGAGATTTAAGAGAGAAAAATGAAAATCTGAAAAGAAAGTTTTGCATGGATCTTGATGTAAGATCCGACGGACCTATATAGCATCGACTTCGACTTATAGAAAGCATGGTGAATATAAGGACGATGATAGTGGATAATAATTGTCTTACATATTTAGAAACATAATTAAAAAAAGCCACATGTGGCAACGCCCGAAATACACAAGGGCAAAAGAAGAAGGAAGGCAACGATCTGGCTCGCTGATCTCTACTTTCTTGATGCGTTGCTGCAGGCCACGGGAACTAGTCTCCGTGGCGAGCGGCGACGAGCTCTTTCTTGTCCTCAAGATGCTGCTTGAGAGCATCCATAGATTCCTCCACCAGCCTTCTGCGCTCGATGCGCAACTTGTTATTCTCGTCCATAAGTTTCTCAACGATGACGCCGGTCCTCTTCAACAAGGCAGTGGTCTGCTCCTGCTGCTCCGCACTTCCGACGATCTTTGCCCTCAGCAGGTCACACTCGGCCCGGAGCTTCGCATTGCTCTCATTTACTTGCCGGATGACGTCGGTAGACTGTTCAAACGAGGCTTGCAGGTCATCCTGCAACCTCGCCCACCTAGAGATCTGATCAATCTGCCTATGGACAAGGGCACGCATGTGCCTGTAAGAGTCCTCGCCTGCCCGCGAGGCATTTTCCCAGGCCGCCGCGGCAAGGGAGGACATCTCTGCTACATTCGCGGCACGGCGGGACATCTCTTCTGCTTCCACGGCACGGCCGGACCAGTCTGCTGCATCGATGGCGCGGCAGGTCCTCCGTGCTGCTTCGGCGGCACGGCGGGACCTTTCTGCTGCTACGGCCATGCGGCAGGACATGTTGGCTGCTATCGCAGCGAGGCAGGACATCTCTCGTTCTCCCGCTTCCAGGCTCACCTCTCCCTGGTCGCAATATCTCAACCCAGAACTCACGCTGGCCATGGCGGATGCAAGGGAACGATGATGAATGACTTGTTTGTTTTTGATTTTTTGTGGATGAGGAGTTGAGGAGGAATGTGCAGTCATCTTGGAGCAGTAGTATTTATAACCACGTAGTAATACGCTCCTAAGTGGGAAACCGTTTAGGTTTTGATCGGTGTGAACAGGTTTCCAATTTGGAATGTGATGGGACGCATGCTCAAAATTTACTGACGGTTATAAGTGCGGCACTATTCCCGGAAGGCGTAACGTGGGCATGTACGCCTTCTCGGCCGCGTACGTGGCGTTTGCACCATAGGGTGCACCGCAATAGGCAATGTCAGCACACGTCTTTTAATTATAATGGGTGTGCCCATCTAGCGCACACACGTTGATCTATCTAACTGTTTCAGTTTGTTGTGGCTAATCGCAAACAGTTCATCCATGTGAAGTGTATGCCACAATCGCAGACACTTTGATCTGGCTTACCCGTTTCTGTTCTGTTGCCTAATCGCAAACAGTTAATCCTTCTGAAGCGTATTCCCTCAATCACACACACCTTGATCTGGCTGACCGTTTCTTTTGTGTTGCTGAAAGTGCTAGTTATCGACTAGAGGGGGGGGGGGGGTGAATAGGCGATTTTTATGTAAGTCTTCAAAACATGAGAGTTTTGAAGACAGACAATAGAAATGAACCTATTGATATACAGCGGAAGATAAACTACACTAAGCAAGCCATAGTCAAGTATCCAATGAAGTGAAAGCACGAAGACTAATAGCAGCTAGGTAGTAAGGATCATGATGGAAGATGGTATGAAGCCAAACAACGATAGTAGTCACATAGTGAAGACAAATAGGTAAAGCAAACAGGCAATGACTTCACGAAGACAAATTGTAAGGAAAGAGAGGGAGAGGATAGAACCAGTCACTTGTTGAGGACACATGATTTGTTGGACCAGTTCCAGTTGCTGTGACAACTGTACGTCTGGTTAGGGAGGCTGAGATTCAACTCGGAAGACCGCGTCTTCACCTTATTCCCCTTGAGATAAGGACACCCAGTCCTCGCCCAATCACTCTGGTCAGTCTTCAAGGTAGACTTCCAAACCTTCACAGACTCCGTTCACCAGCGATCCACAATGACTCTTGGATGCTCAGAACGCGACGCCTAACCGGCTGGAGAATTCACAGTCCTCAAGTGTAACAAGTCTTCGGGTCACGCGGACAGAAAGACTTCAGTGATGCCTAACACTCTTTGGCTCTGGGTGTTTGGGCTTTGTCCTCGCAAGGATTTCTCTCTCTCAAAAGCTTCGGAGGTGGGTTGCTCTCAAACGACAAAAGCCGTGCACTAACTCTGAGCAGCCACCAATTTATGGTGTAGGGGGTGGGCTATTTATAGCCACTAGGCAACCTGATGCGGAGCATCCTTGCCTACTCGCACCGACACTCCATTACCACCGCAAGCACCAAGTGGCCCAATGACAAGAGCATGTGCACACGCCATCAAGAACAAGGTTGACTCTCTCCTCTTCGAGTCTCGTTTGGATTAATGTGAGAATTGGATTCTACCATCATCGGAAACATTGTTCATGCTTAGGTACTAAGAAGATGATAGTGAGAAGGAGAGGACGGAGACTCAAGCGACCACGAAGCAAGGGAAAGAAGAGAAGAAGGAGAATAAGCAAGGGCCGCAGCCCCTGGACACCCCGGGTGCCCGGCCTCTACCTGGGAGGCACCCCAGCCGGCCCCGGGTGCCCGTCCCCCTCCTCCAGGCCTCAGTCGGCTCACCCCGGTTGCCCGGCCGGACCTGGGCCGCTCCAGCACCACCACCGGGTGCCCGGCCTGCCATGCCGAGCCGCAGGTGGCCACCCCGGGTGCCCGGTCCACCCCCCCTCCGGAGCCCCTGACCGGTCCGGGTGCCCGGTCGGTTGCACCCCGGGTGCCCGGACTCCTCCTCCGTAACCACACGTTTTGGGGACTTTTTGCTCCTTTGTAACCCTCTTTCCCGTAGTTTCGTCCCTAGCCTTTATATACTCTCTACCTAGCACATTTGGAGGATAGCAAAGTATTTTAGAACACCAAAGAGAGCTTTGCTCCTTGTATCCTCCTCCTCTTGGAGATCAAGACCCCTCTTTGGGAAGAATCCTTAGGATTATCAAGCCCTCCTCTTGAAGGAGATCAAGATCAAGACCTCACCTAGTGGGAAGAACTTACCTAGTGCTATTTTCCTTGAATTGTTCATGTAATCTTGTGGATATCTTGTGTGCCACTCTAGTGGATGTGATATTGGGTTTGTTTTGAGTGATTTGTGCCTTGTGTTCTTGAGAGTTCTTCCTCTTTCCCCCCTCCAAGTGTGAAAAGATCCCCCCTAGGGTTTCGCCCTACAACATCTTAGTATCATGAGCAAGGTTGATTCACATCTTGGAGTCCCATCCCCCCATTTGCTAGCTTGATTTTGGTGTTTTTCGTCCAAATCCGAAAATTCCTCACAAAAATAGCCCCAAAATTTTTTCTTGCAATTTGTTGGATCTTGTGAGATTTGGTTGTTTTAGTCCATGGATTTGATGTTTGGCAAGTGGATCTAGCCCCTCCCCAACAATCCCCACTCTTCCCACCCCGAAATCCATGAAATCTTGCATTTCCCCCAACTTTTCCGCCCAAACCTGACACCACGGGTGCCCGCACCTCAACCCTCGGGTGCCCGCACCCCCGGGCTGTTTTCCCCGGTCCACCCCGGGCACCCGCACCCTCCACCCCCGGGTGCCCGCACCCCCCCGAATCAGCCCAACTACACCGCTAATTTGGCCATAACTTCCACCTCCCAAGTCTGTTCTTTGTGTTCTTTAGCTTGTTTGGAAGCCCTTGCACTACTAGGGAAAACCCTAGCAGTAGCGCTGGTTTTGTGCTCACTAGTAGCGCGTGGGGGGGGGGGGTGCTACTAATAAGGCGCTACAGCTATTGCTTAGCGAAGAACGCTGCTCGCACGCGCCATCGCTAGGACAAATAGTCTGCAGCGTTTGTTCGCCTCCCACACTACTGCTAATGTAACTAGTGGCAGCGTGTTTCTCTCCATCCCTACTAGTATTCTTTTTTAGTGTATTTATGCGCCATCGCACAAATATTGGTACAATACCAGTTATGAGGTTTACATTGTTATGTCCATAACAAGGTGTCAAATGAAGGTGGATTAGGTTCAAGTGGAGGCAATATGTGGTGCATGTCAAAGTATACTACTAATCCAAACTTGATCTAGTTTGGACTAGTAGTACTTTCGATGTGCACCACATGTTGCCTCCACTTGAATCTAATCCGCCAAAGACAAGCTATTTAATCATCATCATAGTCATTACCACCAACAAGATTTATTTAATCACCACTAACAAGAGCTAATAATAATCATCATAGTCATTACCAACAACACTAGCTATTTTATCATCATAGTAATAGTGTAGCACATCATCATCTTCAAACTCATTTCTAGCTAGCTAATCACTCCTGCTGCTCTCTCTTAGGTAAAATAACATAATGTAACGCCCTCGATGCGGCTATATCTCCCACGTGTCGAGGCACGACTTAGAGGCATAACCGCATTGAAAGCAATGTCGCAAGTGAGGTAATCTTCACACAACCCATGTAATACATAAGGAAAGAGATACATAGTTGGCTTACAATGCCACTTCACACAAGTACATAAATAAACATCCATCATTCAGAGTACACTCAAGGTCCGACTACGGAACCAAAATAAAAGAAGATACCCCAAATGCTACACAGATCCCCGATCGTCCCAACTGGCTCCACTATCGATCATCAGGAAAAGACACATAGTAACGACCACGTTCCTCATCGAACTCCCACTTGAGCTCAAAAGGCCACCTGACCGCATCATCGGAACTCTGCAACTGTTTTGGTAGAATCTGTGAGTCACGGGACTCAGCAATCTCACACCCGCGAGATCAAGACTATTTAAGCTTATAGGAAGGACAGGGTTATGAGGTGGAGCTGCTGCAAGTTTACTAGCATATATGGTGGCTACATTCGCAAAAGAGAGCGAGAAGAGGAGCAAAGCACGGTCGTGAAACTAGTAGCGCTCAAGAAGTGATCCTGAACTACTTACGCCGACATAACTCCAACACCGTGTTCACTTCCGGACTCCGCCAAGAAGAGACCATCACGGTTACACACGCCGTTGATGTGTATTTTAATTGAGGTCAACTTTGGGTTTTCTACAACCGGACATTAACAAATTCCCATCTGCCTCATAACCATGGGCACGGCTTTGAAAGATATTACCTGCAGGGTGTCCCAACTTAGCCCATTATAAGCTCTCACGGTCAACGAAGGATATTCCTTCTACGGGAAGACCCGATCAATCTCGAATCCCGGACTACAAGACATTTCGACAGCAATAAAACAAGACCAGCAAAGCCACCCGATTGTGCCGACAAATCCCGATAGGAGCTGCACATATCTCGTTCTCGTGGCACATCCGGATGAGACAGCTACGAGTAAAACCAAGCCTCGAGTTTCCCGTGGTGGGCCCCAGAGCGTTTCGGTTCGGGCCAGCACTCGAAGGAGCACCGTCCGGGGGGTTAAAATAAAGATGACCCTCGGGCTCGCGAAAACCGGGGAAAAAGGCTTAGGTGGCAAATGGTAAAACCAAAGTTGGGCCTTCTTTGGACGAGTCTTATTCAAAGCGAACTGTCAAGTGGGTCCCATAAATCACCCAACCGTAAGGAACGCGAAATCAAGGAACATAACACCGTATGACGGAAACTAGGGTGGCAAGAGTGGAACAAAACACTGGCATAAGGCCGAGCCTTCCACCCTTTACCAAGTATATAGATGCATTAATTATAGCAGATATATATATTGTGATATCCCCAACAAGTAAACATGTTCCAATAAGGAACAACATCTCCATGTTCCAACAAGGAACAAACTTCACTTCACCGCAACTAGCAACGCTATAAGAGGGCTGAGCAAAGCGGTAACATAGCCAATCAACGGTTTGCTAGGAAAGGATGGTTAGGGCTGACATGGCAATATGGGTGGCATGATATAGCAAGTGGTAGGCATCGTGGCATAGGCATAGCAAAAGAGCGAGCAACTAGCATAGCAAAGATAGAAGTGATTTCGAGGGTATGGTCATCTTGCTCGCAATGTTCTCGAGTTGTCGAAAGCTTGATCCTCGTAAGCGTTCTCAACAGGTTCCTCGCTCACGTACTCGCCTCCGGCTCTACCCAAAGCAAGAACACAAACAAAGGAACCACAATAAATCACGGTGCAATGCACAAGAAACATGATGCAAAACATGACATGATATGCGAGATGTGATATGCAATGCGTATGCGCGCTCGGAAGGAAAATGATGAACCAGGCATCAACTTGGCAAACCAAGTATGCCACTGAAAGATGAGATGATTTCGTTGAAATCGATATAAAGATCACCGAATCGGATGCACGGTTTGCAAATGACAAGCAAAACAAGAATGGCACAAATCTGCCATTAACAGCATGATGCCACTTAGCAAGCAACAAGAAATTAAGCTACTGCAACCAAACGTACCAACAAAGTATATGGCAGTGATCTACACAATATGCTTGACAAAAGATGAACACTGAGCTACGGCTAAATCACATCATAACAGGTCCAAACAAGCATGGCAAAAGTGCACAAAATATCAGGCTGGACATGACAAAAACAGCATCAGGTAGCAATGTTCAGAGCAAGAAAACTACATGCTACAGGAACTTATAATAGCAAAACAAGGCATGGCATGAATCTACTCAAAGCATAGAACAAAAGTCCCTTACTGACCATAAGCCAAAAAGGATCATAAAATATAGTAACACCCATGTCAATATCGCAAGTTTCGTTAACAGATTCAGCAACATGGCATGTCAAAAACTGATAACAAGTAGGCATGTTTAAGAGCTCGATGCACTCACTACATAGCCTTTCATGATAAACTAAGCATGCATACATCAAGAAGACATGGCATAGAAGACATACATGGCAAGAACAACATCATAGCATATACGTATCAACCACAACAACCTTGGCAAAATTGAATAACATGTAAACAATCTGCCAGGAAACATTTGATAGCAAAAGTAGAGCTCGATTGACTCAAGCTATGGCACTCCATAATTCCAAACAAGGGCACGGATGGATAGAGCAAGACATGTAGAACAAAACATCCTTACTTAAGTATCTCAAAATATGCATAGATCTCTCGGTAGCATCAAGTTAACATGGCATCAAAATATCAGCAAAACAGAGCTGAAATCAGCAACATCAGGACACCTACTTTGCATGCTTGTGCTAATCACCACATAGATCACAAAAATACATGGCATACACCCCTGGAAAGATGGCATGGCATATTACAAAACACATGTAGGACTCAAATTCATAGGGTGCACACATCAATCATGGCAAAAATAACAAAAGTGCATGTTCTGTTAAGAAACAGAAACTAACATCACATAGCCCTGTTCTAATAGCATTTCGGGCATCAAGATGAGCTCAAATGAAAATGATGCAATGAGATGAAACGATCTACTCTTCGGGGCGAACATTTTGATATATTATACGCGCAAAATGGAGCTACAGATGCAAAGTTACGATGCGTTGAAAATGCCACGAAAATACCTCAGGATTAAAAACTTAGACGAAAAAAGAGGGGAAGAAGTCAGCGGGATCCGGATCGGGATCGGGCCGGATCCGATCCAAGCGGCGACGGCGGTGCGTCTCCTCCGGTGGAAGAGGAGGCGGGCGGGGGGCGGCGCCCGGAGGAGGGGACGGCGCCGGCGGCGGAAGGCGGCCGGGCGAGGCGAGGAGGCGGCGAGGCGGCGACGGCGCGGCCGGGCGAGGGCGGCGGCGGGCGGGCGCCGACGTGATCCGCGGCAGGAGGCGGCGCGCGGCGCCGGCGGCGGCGGGCGGGCGGCGAAGGCGAAGCCTTGTGGCGCTGTGTGCCCAGGCAGGGAGCAGCATGGGGGCGGCGGGCGCGGGGCGGCGCTGGGGACAGTGGCGGCGCTGATTGGCGCGGACGCTGGCGGCGGTTTCGTCCGGCAGCGGCGGACGTGTCGGTACGTGCGCGGGGAGGAATTTTAGGGTTTCGGGAGGAAGAAGACCCGGATTTGGACGGGGGAGGTGTTTAAATAGGCATAGAGGAGCTAGGAGAGTCCAAATGAGGTGTAGTTTTTACCACACGATCGTGATCGAACGACGGAGAGCATGGAAGTGACTTAGATGGGTTATTGGACCATTTTGAAGGGGTGTTGGGCTGCAACTTAAAAGAGGCCTTTGCGAGAGTGCGGTTAACCGTTGGAGTACCAAACGAGCTCCAAACGACCCGAAACTTGACCGGTGGTCTACGGGTGGTATACCAAGGCCACTTGACAAACCTCGGTCCATTCCGAGAACGTTTAGTACCCGCACACGGAAAAACGTAAAAGGGGCCGCCGGGGGAGATAGGAGTGCCGGATTGCAAAACGGACAACGGGAAAAATGCTCGGAATCATGAGACGAACATGTATGAAAATGCGATGCACATGATGACATGATGTAAAATGCATGACATGGACAAAATGCAAAATGAAGAAAAACCCAACCACGGAGGGAATATCATATCACAATGCCGAAAATGGCAAGAGTTGGAGTTACAAATATGGAAAGTTACTTCCGGGGTGTTACAACACTCCACCACTACAAGAGGATCTCGTCCCGAGATCTAGGACTGAAAGAACTCCGGATATTCGGAACGGAGGTGATCCTCGCGCTCCCAGGTGGCTTCTCGGTCGGAATGGTGTGACCACTTCACTTTCAGGAATTTGATTGACTTGTTGCGAGTCTTGCGCTCGGTTTCTTTAATAATAGCAACGGGGTGCTCATGATAAGAGAGATCTTCTTGAAGGTCAATTTCTTCGAAGTTGATAGTGCGTTCAGGAGTCTTGAAGCACTTGCGAAGCTGTGACACATGGAACACATCATGCACGTTCGTGAAGTTGGACGGAAGCTCAAGTTGATAGGCGAGATCGCCTCTTTTGCCAATGATCTTGAAAGGACCCACGTATCTAGGGGCAAGCTTCCCTTTGATACCGGGCGACGAGTGCCTTTCATTGAGAGACGCGGAGGTAGACATGGTCTCCGATTTCAAAAGCCACATCACGGTGCTCATCATCATAATAGCTCTTCCGCGCGATTGCGCGGCTTTGAGATTCTCACGAATGACTTTACACATTTCTTACGCTTCGTGATCAAGTCATTGCCAAGAAGTTGGCGCTCACTGTCTGCACCAATTGAGAGGAGTACGTCACTTTCGCCATAGAGAATTTCGAATGGGGCCTTGCCGAACTCGCTTGGAAGCTGTTGTTGTAGGAGAACTCGGCATATGGAAGACAATCTTCCCACTTCATACCGAAGAAATGACACAAGCCCCGAGCATATCTTCAAGGATTTGATTGACTCGCTCGACTTGGCCACTTGTTTGAGGATGGAAAGCTGTGCTGAAACGAATGTTGGTGCCCATGGCCTTCGAAAAGAATCCCAAAACTTGGAGGTAAAGATGCTGCCACGGTCTCAAGAGATCACTTGTGGAATGCCGTGCAAGGAGACAATCTCGAGGTGTATAGCTCGCCAACCGAGCTGCTGTGATAGATTCTTTGATAGGAAGAAAATGAGCCACTTTAGTAAGCTTGTCAATGACAACGAAGATAGCATCATTTCCACGCTTGGACTTTGGAAATCCAGTCACGAAGTCCATTTCAATATGATCAAACTTCCATTCTGGAATAGCAAGAGGTTGAAGGAGACCAGCTGGTCTTAGGTGTTCTACTTTCACTCTTCTCGCAGACATCACACTCATTCACGAATTGAGCAATTTCTCGCTTCATTCGAGTCCACCAATATGACTGCTTGAGGTCATGGTACATCTTCGTACTTCCGGGATGAATGGATAGAAGCGAATTGTGAGCCTCGCTCATAATGACTTTTCTCAGATCACCCTTAGGAACCACAATCCGTCCTCAAAGAAAAGAGTATCTTTGTCATCAATGTGGAAGCACTTGTACTTGAAATGCCCTTGTCGATACCACGCTTCACCTTTTTCACCATGGTATCCGAAGTTGAGCCTCACGAATCTGATCTTCCAAAGTAGGAGAGACTATGAGGTTGGCAAGAAAGCCTTGAGGAACAACTTGAAGATTCAGCTATGGAAAGCTTCACAGAGATCCGGTTGGAAGGGCTTGAGGATTAAAGCATTGCGATAAGCCTTCCTGCTCAAAGCATCTGCAATGACATTGGCCTTGCCGGAGTATATTCAATACTTGGGTTGTACTCTTGAATCATTTCGACCCATCGAGTCCGCCTCGAGGTTGAGGTTGGGCTGAGTGAAGATATACTTGAGACTCTTGTGATCGGTGAAAATGTCCACTTTCCTTCCCAACAAGAGATGTCTCCATGTTATCAAAGCATGGACAATCGCCGCCAACTCAAGATCATGAGTGGGGTAGTTATTTTCGTTGGGCTTCAATGGCGAGATGTATAAGCCACAACTCTCTTCTCTTGCATTAACACAGACCGAGACCTTGAAGAGAAGCATCACGAAAACTTCAATGGCTTGGATTCATCAGAGGAGTCAAGACAGGAGCTGTGACGAGTTTCTCTTTGAGAGTATTGAAAGCAACATCACACTCAGGAGACCAGACATACTTCACATGCTTCTGGAGGAGGTTGGAAAGAGGCTTTGCAATCTTGGAGAAATTCTCAACGAATCTTCGGCAATAGCTTGCAAGACCAAGAAAATCATGAGCTGCTTGACATTCTGAGGAGGTTCCCAATTCACAACTGCAGACACCTTCTCGGGATTAACAGCGATGCCCTTGGCGGAGATGATATGACCAAGATAAAGCACTTCATCAAGCCAAAATTCACATTTGGAGAACTTAGCATAGAATTGATACTCTCGAGCTTGTCTAGCACCAATCGCAAATGTTTGGCATGATCCTTCTTATTCTTGGAGAAGACCAAAATATCATCAAGATAGACCAAGACGAATTCATTGGTGTAGGGGTTGAAAATGAAGTTCATCATCCGAGAGAATGTTGGAGGAGCATTGACAAGGCCGAAAGACATGACAGTATATTCATAAGAACCAAAGCTTGTTCTGAATGCCGTCTTGGGAATATCTTGTTCACGAATGCGAATCTGATGATAACCCATACGAAGGTCAAGCTTGGAGAACACTTTAGCACCTTTGAGTTGCTCGAAAAGCTCATTGATGTTGGGAAGTGGATACTTGTTCTTGATTGTCTTCTTATTCAATGGACGGTAATCGACGCAAAGTCGGTCCGTGCCATCCTTCTTCTGGACAAAAAGAACACCACAATCCCAAGGAGATGAACTCGGTCCGATCAAACCAGACGCTCTTGTTCATCGAGCTGCTTCTTCAATTCCTTCAGCTCATCAGGTCCAAGCTTGTATGGACGCTTGCAAACGGGTTCGATGCGTGCTCAAGATCGATAACGAACTCAAGCGGCCGATGAGGAGGCATACCGGAAGCTCTTCCGAAAGACATCTTGGTACTCACAAACGATTGGAATCGAGAGATAGCATCCAATTCGCCCTTCTCATTGAGAGAAAACAACCGAATGGTTTCATCACGAGCGCATAGATGATCACATCATTAGAAGAGTGAGTCAATTGATTTCCACGCAGCACAATCAAGCTGAGCTTTGTGCTGAGAAAGCCAGTCCATTCCGAGAATAAGATCAATATCCGAGTCACCAAGGACAATTGGTTTAGCCAGAAATCTATAATCGCCCATCTTGATACCGACATTTGGAACCAACATGGTAGATCTCAAACGCTTCGCCGGAGAAATAACTTGCATAGCTTTAGGTAATGCCTCTGTATCAAAATTGTGCTTCGATGCAAAAGGATATGACATGAAAGAATGCGATGCACCAGTATCAAATAAGACTTTTGCAGGAATATCATTAACTGGAAGATTACCCATGATCACATCAGAAGATTCCTCCGCTTGAGCTGCATTCATCATATTCACCTTTGCAGACTTGGGATTATGCTTGACCACTGCATTGCTGGAAGATTTCACAGGGAGGAGGAGGCGGAAGGCGCCTCTGGTTGAAGCACTTGTTCGCATAGTGACCTTTCACGACACTTGTTGCAAGTCACCTCGAGAGCGGACGGTGGTAAGGAGCACTTGACCTTGGAGCTTGAGAATTAGACTTGTTCTAATAGCCTGGGTTGGGTGGGTGGGAAGATCCACGACCACCTGAGTTCTTCTCACGATAAGGCCGACGGAATGGAGGAGGAGGAAGGTAGAACTTCGCTGCTTAGCTGCCACTTGAGAGGAAGAAGAAGACTGAACTACATCCCCGATTCTCTTCTTAGAAGCCTCACATTTGAGCTGGGCAGCTTCTTGCTTCAAATGCCATGTTGTAGAATTCATCATAATTTTCTCGCTCAAAAGCACAAGAGCTAATTGCAGATCTTCTCCGAGACCACCTCTGAATTGATAGATCATACTCTTTTCATCGTGGACGTCTTGCTTAGCAAAGCGAGCGAGTTCTCGAACTGGATATTGTATTGATAGACAGACATGTTGCCTTGCTTGAGATTGCGGAACTCCTCACGCTTGCTCTCAACAACACTTTTGGAATGTGGTGAGCTCGAAATCTCGGCGGAACTCATCCTGTAATGGCACGACCTCCTCTCGAATCTTTGTATTGCTGGTACCACTCAGCAGCTTGATCCTTGAGTTGAAACGATGCAAACTTGACAAAGTCCTCGTGTCCGACATTGCTACATTCAAAATGTTTGCAGATGTCCACAAGCCAATCATCGGCGTCTGTAGCCTCGCTACGTAAACCGAAAGACTTCGCTGATTAGCGAGGAACCGATCGAGATTAGCAAAGTGCGGCTGGTTGTTGCCTTGACCTTGATTTCCTTGACTGCCTTGCCCTTGAGTACGCTTCTTGCAAGAGCTGCAAAATCATCGAGCATTGGCATTGGTGGCTGCCATGATAGTTGCCAGCCTCCGGAGGCGGAGGTGGAGGTGGAGGTTCGATCGATTCCCATCATCACGATCCGGATTCGACGTTGGCGGAGCCATCTCAAGAGGGTGACATCCGTTAGCCCTTTGATAGACAAATAGTCAAGTTGAATCAACGGATAGAAATTGCAACATATAGTCTTCACAATAAACATTGAACAAGAATGAACGAATGAATTCCAAAGTTAAAATCACACGCCCATTAAGGTGAGAAGCCACTTGATTAATGGTTGATGAAAAAAAAATAACAAGGTACGATCGAACAAATAAGTGGTAAGGATTACCCAATCACGAACCAAGTATTCAAGGGAAGAAATGCTAGGAGCTACTTGAATCCCACCTATAAACTCCCGAAACTTTCTGGTTATGCAATCTGGTGTTGGGGATACAGGGACACAAAATATATCACCCAAACTAACAATACCTAGATCCAAATTGTATCCATCCGTCAACACATAACCAAGAAATCCTCGAAATCGTGTACCTTGACCTTCAAAAGCATCCGTTATACAAGTCATGGCCATACTCCCGAGCTCGCCCGAAGATTGGGTTATCGGGTTATCTCACCAACAATCGCACAAAAGAGATTTCAACGTCGGTAAAACTCAGGTATTCCGAATCTGCAACGATAAAATTGTGACGACAACACCTCGGAGCTCAACTCCCGGGACACCGCCACAACCCCTAAATGTCGAGGCACCAAGAACAATGTTCTCGTCACAAAACCATCGAACGATCCCAAGATACCAGCGTGATCCTACAAATTTTTATAGTGAAATTTGAGGAGAGAAGAGTCAAAACTTCTACGCCAGGATACCTCACCGAGCGACAAAGGACTGGGAGTAAAAAGAATCCTACTCTCCGATATATATAATCCTAAGACTCAAAACATTTTCCATTCTAGACTCAACAACGCCAAACAAACAATCAAGTAGGGGCTCCTAAGTCGGGAAGGCTCGATTACCAACTTAGCGCCCTCGATGCGGCTATATCTCCCACGTGTCGAGGCACGACTTAGAGGCATAACCGCATTGAAAGCAATGTCGCAAGTGAGGTAATCTTCACACAACCCATGTAATACATAAGGAAAGAGATACATAGTTGGCTTACAATGCCACTTCACACAAGACATAAATAAACATCCATCATTCAGAGTACACTCAACGTCCGACTACGGAACCAAAATAAAAGAAGATACCCCAAATGCTACACAGATCCCCGATCGTCCCAACTGGGCTCCACTACTGATCATCAGGAAAATACACATAGTAACGACCACGGTCCTCGTATCATCGGAACCTGCAACTGTTTTGGTAGAATCTGTGAGTCACGGGGACTCAGCAATCTCACACCCGCGAGATCAAGACTATTTAAGCTTATAGGAAGGACAGGGTTATGAGGTGGAGCTGCTGCAAGCGACTAGCATATATGGTGGCTACATTCGCAAAAGAGAGCGAGAAGAGGAGCAAAGCACGGTCGTGAAACTAGTAGCGTTCAAGAAGTGATCCTGAACTACTTACGTCAGACATAACTCCAACACCGTGTTCACTTCCCGGACTCCGCCGAGAAGAGACATAGGCATAGCAAAAGAGCGAGCAACTAGCATATTAAAGATAGAAGTGATTTCGAGGGTATGGTCATCTTGCCTGCAATGTTCTCAGAGTTGTCGAAAGCTTGATCCTCGTAAGCGTTCTCAACAGGTTCCTCGTTCACGTACTCGTCTCCCGGCTCTACCCAAAGCAAGAACACAAACAAAGGAACCACAATAAATCACGGTGCAATGCACAAGAAACATGATGCAAAACATGACATGATATGCGAGATGTGATATGCAATGCGTATGCGCGCTCCGGAAGGGAAAATGATGAACCAGGCATCAACTTGGCAAACCAAGTATGCCACTGGAAAGATGAGATGATTTCGGTTGAAATCGATATAAAGATCACCGGAATCGGATGCACGGTTTGCAAATGACAAGCAAAACAAGAATGGCACAAATCTGCCATTAACAGCATGATGCCACTTAGCAAGCAACAAGAAATTAAGCTACTGCAACCAAACGTACCAACAAAGTATATGGCAGTGATCTACACAAGATGCTTGACAAAAGATGAACACTGAGCTACGGCTAAATCACATCATAACAGGTCCAAACAAGCATGGCAAAAGTGCACAAAATATCAGTGGACATGACAAAAACATCATCGGTAGCAATGTTCAGAGCAAGAAAACTACATGCTACAGGAACTTATAATAGCAAAACAAGGCATGGCATGAATCTACTCAAAGCATAGAACAAAAGTCCCTTACTGACCATAAGCCAAAAAGGATCAGAAAATATAGTAACACCCATGTCAATATCGCAAGTTTCGTTAACAGATTCAGCAACATGGCATGTCAAAAACTGATAACAAGTAGGCATGTTTAAGAGCTCGATGCACTCACTACAGAGCCTTTCATGATAAACTAAGCATGCATACATCAAGAAGACATGGCATAGAAGACATACATGGCAAGAAAAACATCATAGCATACACGTATCAACCACAACAACCTTGGCAAAATTGAATAACATGTAAACAATCTGCCAGGAAACATTTGATAGCAAAAGTAGAGCTCGATTGACTCAAACTATGGCACTCCATAATTGCAAACAAGGGCACGGATGGAGAGAGCAAGACATGTAGAACAAAACATCCTTACTTAAGTATCTCAAAATATGCATAGATCTCTCGGTAGCATCAAGTTAACATGGCATCAAAATATCAGCAAAACAGAGCTGAAATCAGCAACATCAGGACACCTACTTTGCATGCTTGTGCTAGTCACCACATAGATCACAAAAATACATGGCATACACCCCTGGAAAGATGGCATGGCATATTACAAAACACATGTAGGACTCAAATTCATAGGGTGCACACATCAATCATGGCAAAAATAACAAAAGTGCATGTTCTGTTAAGAAACAGAAACTAACATCACATAGCCCTCTTCCAACAGCACTTCGGGCATCAAGATGAGCTCAAATGAAAATGATGCAATGAGATGGAATGATCTACTCTTCGGGAAGAACATTTTGATATATTATACGCGCAAAATGGAGCTACAGATGCAAAGTTACGATGCGTTGAAAATGCCACGAAAATACCTCAGGATTAAAAACTTAGACGAAAAAGAGAGGGGGAAGAAGTCAACCGGGATCCGGATCGGGATCGGGCCGGATCCGATCCGAAGCGGCGGCGGCGGTGCGTCTCCTCCGGTGGAAGAGGAGGCGGGCCGGGGCAGGGCGCCGGCCGGAGGAGGGGACGGCGGCGGCGGCGGGCCGGGGCGGCAGGCGGAGGCGAGGAGGCGGCGAGGCGGCGACCGCGCGGCCGGGCGAGGGCGGCGGCGGGCGGGCCGACGAGATCCGTGGCAGGAGGCGGCGGGCGGCGCCGCGGCGGCGGCGGGCGGGCCGGTGTGCTTGCGCGCAGGCCGGGGGGGGAAGGCATGTGGCGCGGGCGGGCGGCGCGGGGCGTGAGGGACGATGAGAGCGGCGCTGATTGGCGCGACACGGCGGCGTTTAAATCCTGCGGCGGTGGGCGTGTCCGTCTGGTATGGGCGGAGGAATTTTAGGGTTTCGGGAGGAAGAAGACCCGGATTTGGACGGGGGAGGTGTTTAAATAGGCATAGAGGGAGCTAGGAGAGTCCAAATGAGGTGTAGTTTTCGCCCACACAATCGTGATCGAACGACGGAGAGCATGGAAGTGACTTAGATGGGTTATTGGACCATTTTGAAGGGGTGTTGGGCTGCAACTTAAAAGAGGCCTTTGCGAGAGTGCGGTTAACCGTTGGAGTACCAAACGAGCTCCAAATGACGAAACTTGACCGTGGTCTCTGGTGGTATACCAAGGCCACTTGACAAACCTCGGTCCATTCCGAGAACGTTTAGTACCCGCACACGAAAAAGCGTAAAAGGGGCGCCGGGGAGATAGGAGTGCGGATTGCAAAACGGACAACGGAAAAATGCTCGGAATCATGAGACGAACATGTATGCAAATGCGATGCACATGATGACATGATGTAAAATGCATGATATGGACAAAATGCAAAATGAAGAAAAACCCAACCACGGAGGGAATATCATATCACAATGCCGAAAATGGCAAGAGTTGGAGTTACAAATATGGAAAGTTACTTCCGGGGTGTTACACATAAAACATGTATAGCTCTCCTCCTTGATCAAGTTGGAGCATGCAGATGAACCTGTCTCCTAATCGTGGGTAGCGCATCTGTTTGCTGCCCCCTAGTACTTCTCTGCGCTCCCCCATCACATATTTGGTCCAGTCTTGCACTATTAAGAATCCGTCGCTAATCTTGAATGCACTAAAGTAATCTATAGGATATCTTGGCCGTAAGCTAATAATACTCATGGTACCTTTAGTCTCGATCCCATAAGGCACAACATTCATCGGAGTCCTGTTGAAGAACATCGATGTTAACATACTTAGCAATGAAGTTTAGCTTCAAAATAATCTATGGAAAAGATGCACCGAGGACAAATAGTAAAAATCTTACCATCCTTCCTAAATAGATGTGACCGTAGTTCATTACGAACACTATTGGTCACACGTTTTCAATACTAACATTTCTAAATGCAGGAAGAAAATTTGTCTTTGATAAAGTATCAAGATCCGCAAGCCATGAAACATAATGGTGAGCTCCTCGCAGCTTGAGTTTAGCCCGACACAAGATACGGTCCTGTCTACCAAGCGCTGGACATGTTTGCTTGCACCAAATAAGTCGACAATACAAATTAGTTGTCAACTATTTTGAATAAACAATATCAAAGACATAAATATGGTTGAGAAACTTACATAATGGTATAATGGAGGCGTCGCACATCGACCTAGATGTCGGTATTACCTTCAATATCATCTTAGGACGAATATCAAAGGTGATAACCATATCAGGCTCAAATGCATAAGTCTTGCATAGTGCTCGCCATGTTTTGCATCCAAAATAGGTGTAGTCGTCTGAATTGTATAATTTTGCATGGAAAATATAACCATGCTCGGTCTTCAAGTAAACTTTCTTTACCTCCATAGTATGACTGAAACCTATCTTATCCAATACAAAAACTCTTGCATGGCAGGGGATACACTAGTAGAATAGTACAAAAAATTATAAGTTGAAGCAAATGAAGCAGATGTCATGCTTAATTACGAAAAAAGACTGGTCGTTGTGACTTACTGTATCCACTTCGAAGTTCTCGTCCAGCTTGATGTCAAGCGCCTATCATCATCTAGGAAGATTCCGTTGCACGAGCCGCTTCGTCTTCGCAGATTTGCAAATACCGAAATCCTTTTCGTCGTCAGACATTTCCTATGTTCATAGTTAAAACATTAATTGAAAATCGATTGAAGACAACTACCAGGATACTCAACACACAAATCCGGGGCACTCGATATTTCCTACATATTCTGGCACAAGTCATGCCAAAATTTACGGAAAAATCTGGCATGACCTTTGCTAAAATAGGACATATCGAGTGCCTGGAATTTGCCGGAACAGAAATGAATCAACACTCCGGCAAAACATAGGCCACTCGGAGGTGTAACCAAACATGACCAGCCACTTGGGCAAGCACATATCCTATTTGAGCAACACAAGATATACATTTCAAAATATCTTATAGGACTCAAATTAGCATGCATTCAATAAGCAAAAGTAAATCATCTCATGCGTCCGTACATCGTCGAATATTATCACTAATACATCCCGAATAGTAGTGTCATACATATAACATCACTAATACAACTAAAACCCTAGCACATGACGGTATCGGCGCGGGCGGTGGACACCCAGAGAAGGAACCATCACGGGATCATAGCTCGGTGAGATCCTCGGAGAACCTGCCGGTATTGGAGAACCTGTGCTCCAACGCAAACAAGTAGCGACGGACGTGCGCGTCCTCTTCACTGACACGGTGACGCACCACCTCCGCGGGGTCCTTGAGCCTCTGGACCGTCACTGGCCCACGTGACCGCCACCAAAGAAGGTTCGGGTCAACGACAGGCTAGCTCCTCACCAACCTGCGCCTCCCGGTAGGTAGCGCCTCCCAGTACCACCCCGGCGGAGCCCAGTCCCGGACATGGCCCATCTGGTCAAGCAGGTGCCGTCCTCCGCCGACTCGACGACGAGGATGCGGGATAGGCATCGTCCACGTCGATGCGGGAAAAATTGCTTTAACTAAAAAAATAGCAACAAGTTCTTACTAACTAGTTCTTACTAAAAATAAACTTACTATAAATAAAAATAAACTAGTACCTAATTAGTACCTAGTTCTTACTAACTAATTAGTACCTAGGAACTACTGCCCCAATTACCATCTAATTTGATGAACCTAGGGGTGGATAGTGGTAGCGGATATTCCAATTATCCAACTATAAAGTGAAATAAGTGGTCAAATTTTACTCGTTTTATGATTCATCTTAGAAATTTGATTCGTTTCCACCCTTACATGAACCCTAACTCATTTGAGCCGCATCCGCATCCGATTCATTTCCACCCTTACATGAACCCTAACTAATTTGATGCAACTAAAATATAAAGAAACCCTAGGCAGAGGTAGGGGAGAGGGAGGAGCAGGCGTGCTCACCTCGGGTGCCTGCGACGAGGGAGGGGCAGGCGGCATCGAGGTTGGGGTCGGGGCTCGGGTGGCGGATGGCGGCGCCGAGGTCGGGTCGGGGCGGTGTTGAGGTCGGGCGGGCGACAGCAGAGAGGGGTGTCTTGAGCTGGCTTTGACGGGCGGCGGCGGCGGTGAGAGTGGAGAGTTGGATTTGGGGGAAGTGGCCGTGGGGAAGGACGAACCCCGTGGTTAAGTCAGAAGTAGAAGTAGCGCGTTCCAGAAAGCGCGCTACTGCTATGTTAGCTACAACGCGTTTTGGGATACGCGCTACTGCTACTCCTTTATCTTTTTTCCCCTTTTCATTTAGTTTTCTTCACATTTTATTTTTTCCTTTCACCTTATTATATTTATTTCATTTTCAATTACCTTTCTATTTGCTTTCCATTTAATTTTATATCCTTTAGCAGTAGTGAGTTTAGATTAAAACGCGCTGCTACAAAGAAAGTAGCGGTAGCGCGGTTTGATATAGGTCGCTACTACTATGTGTAGCCTATCGGCTAAGCCGTGGGAATTTTAGTAGTAACGTGTTTAGAACAAGACGCGCTACTGCTAGAACTTTATCTGCAGCGCGGTTTGCACAGGCGCGCTACTGCTACTTAGCACTAGCGTGCTTTTCTGACCCGCGCTACTGCTAAAGTTCTGTGTATAAGGTTTTCCCTAGTAGTGTTGACACCCCCCATCCACATATATCATTACCACCACCATTAGCCACCATTCAAAAATCATCACAAAACACCCACCTTCCGCATTTGACCGATTTTGAGTTGCGATTTGCGTTTCCTAAGGTGTTTCGGCTACTTAGGAGCGTGTGACATCAACATCATCGCCTTGGAGTCATCCTCATCGCTAACCGTAAGAAAGGACGGTAACCTCGACGACACTTACTCCTTACCTTTGCTTTGGATTGATAGCCCGAGCCTTTTGCGTTGCTTACGCATCGAGACTAGCGAATTGAGAATTGCCGGGCCACGCTATTGTGCACCGTAGTGATCTTGTTATCATCTTAGTGCCATAAGTCTCTCCCGTGCATATCTTACATACTTGTCTCATATCATACTTGTCTCGAGCATCAAGCATAGTGGAAAAGAAAGAAAGAGAAAAGACAAGCTTTTAAGCAAAAAGAGGAGACACAAAGAGCTTATAAGCAATAGCATTGAGCCATTTTGCATATCATCTTGGTCACCACATACATAGCATAGTTGGGATTGAAGATGACACGTTTCTCTTATAGGTTGGTGCACATGCGTATCTAGCCCATTTGAGCAATCGAGCTAGCGTCGCTCTAGCATTCGCACAACAAGAGCATTTTCCGTGGTCGCACATTTTGAGCTCACTCCTTGGTTGTGCGGATCCCATCTATCTTCCGTGTGTGTGTTCCTAGTGATATCCTTGGCTTTGATCTATTTGCTTTACTTGCACTTTGGTGAACCTTCTCAACCTTATCGATATCTTGACTAACATTTGCTTGAAATTTTTGCAACCATCCTAACCGAGCTCCTCCATAAGCTTTTTACGTGTAGGTGTGAGAAAAAAACCCGTTTCCAATTCTACTATTGAGGCATTACATTGAGTGACGCTTGTTACATCCTCAATCCTCGGAAAAGGTAACTTCGGTATTGTTCTCTCACTTTCCTACTCAACCCACTTGGTTATGATGGATAGGCCAAGTTCGTCGGCGAACCCGCTTTTCGTGGAGCAAGATGGTGATAACGACTTCGTCACCAAGAACCACTTATTCATCGCGCAAAGAGCTCTCCATCAAGAAAACGAGGCCTTGGGTGAACGCCTCGACCGACGTGCCACCGACGTTCGTCACGAAGCATGGAACCGCGACTACATCGACGACAAGTTCACTACACAAATGGAAGAGCTCTGCAACATGATCGTGCAACGCCCGCCTTCCTCATCCACTTCAACCAGACGGCGCCACTCAAGCCACCGCTCAAGTCGACACTCTTCGGACTACTCATCTTATGATACAAGTCCTCCCCGAGCTCGAGTCCCTCGACGGGATGCTCCCCAAGATCGCCATTCTCAAGAAAATCCATTCCATGGCAATGGCTTACAAGACCGAGTTTGAGCACGTGAAAGGGCGCGACAACAAGCGCAACTACCAAGGGAGCAAGAGCAAATGCCTCCACAAGTGCCATGACAACAACATCAAGACGAAGACGCCATCCGTCAAGAACAAGAGGAACGAGCGCGCCTACACCAAGAGGAGCAAGATGCCGAAGCACTTCGATAACAACAACTACGGTGTGAAGTCCAAGCTCAAGCGGCCCTCGATGCACTACGAGACTCCACACGGGCCGTTGCCCAACGTGGTCGAGAAGCACGTGAGCAAGATGAAGCTCTTCGTCAAGAGATACAAGAAGAAGCCGCGAGACGCAAAGAGCAACAAGAAAGGCGCAACCAAGCACGTATCCCTCGTCCACCACCACGACAAGAACGTCACCAAGCGGAACAAGTGCTTCAAGACCCTCCTCCATGCCAAGAGCAACATCTCGAGGAACGAGCATTTGAGGACCTTCCACCACGGCAAGAGCGACATCAAAACCGCTACTTCGATGAAGAACTCCGCTACGGAAAGCTCAAGTTCACCATGCCCAAGTTCTCAGGAAGCAATGGTCCCGAAGAGTATCTCTCATGGGCCTTGAAGATGGAGAAGATATTCCGTCTTCACAACTACGACGAGGAAAAGAAGATCGCCATGGCCTCCCTCGAGTTCCAAGACTACGTTCCCATTTGGTGGGAACAAGTGATTGAGCGACGACGTATAAGAGGCGAACCACCCATCACAACTTGGACGGCCATGAAGGATGTCATGAGAGCTCGATTCGTGCCTACACACTACACCCGCGATCTCTTCAATAAGTTGCAACTCCTCAAACATTCACGAAGACAGTGGAAGAATACTACCAAGAAATGGATATTGCCATGATACGAGCCAATGTCAAGGAAGATGACGAGCAAACAATGGCACGCTTCTTGAACGGCCTCAACCATCCAATCAAGCGGATTGCCGACTTCCAACCATACTCAAACCTCCTCGAGCTAGTTCATCAAGCGACCAAGGCCGAGCGACAAGTCCAAGATGACTTCAAATATGCTGAAAGTGCAACTATCCCTAGGTGGTTTTGGTAATTCCTAACAACATATAGCTCATTGAGCTAACATTATTCCAAGACAAATATTTCAGGAAAAGCTCAATGAATGGCATGGCATGGATGAGGAAAGTGGACTCCTCAAAATACTAAGGATAAAAGGATTGGCTCAAGCTCAAAGCTCAAGACTCTACATTTTATATTTTAGTGATCCAAGATCACACTGAGTCTATAGTAAAATCCAATACTATCAAGGAGGGATGAGGTGTTGCTTAATGGCTTGCTTTCTCAAAGTGCTTAGTGATATGCTCCAAAAACCCTCAAGTACTTTCTCACATCCACATATGACCTAAACCAAAAGTCAAACTCGGCCCCACCGATTCTTTCTATCCGGCGCCACCGAGTTCAGATGTCATAGCCACTGCCACAAACCCTAGGCAAATCGGTCTCGCCGATAGGGATCTCGGTCTCACTGAGATGGGATTGTAATCTCTGTTTCCCTTCAGAACGTTTGGTCCCACCGAGATGAGCGATCGTCCCACCGAGATTGCAATGTAAACTCTCTGTTTCCTTTTTGTAACATTTCGATCTCACCGAAATGAGCGAATCGGTCCCACCGAGTTTACCTGAGCAACTCTCTGGTTAGCTTATTACCAAAATTGGTCCCACCGAGTTTGTGTAATCGGTCTCACCGAGATTACGTTATGCCCTAACCCCAACCATATCGGTCCTACCGAGTTGCATGTCGGTCCCAACGAAAATCCTAACGGTCATTAGATTTGCTGAGTCGGTCCGACCGAGTTTCTCAATTTGGTCCCATCGAGATTTGTAAGTTGTGTGCAACGGTTAGATTTTGTGTGGAGGCTATATATACCCCTCCACCCACTCTTCATTCGGGGAGAGAGCCATCAGAACGAGCCTACACTTCCAATACACATTTTCTGAGAGAGAACCACCTACCCTTGTGTTGAGGCCAAGATATTCCATTCCTACCATATGAATCTTGATCTCTAGCCTTCCCCAAGTTGCTTTCCACTCAAATCTTATTTCCACCCAATCCAAATCATGTGAGAGAGAGTTGAGTGTTGGGGAGACTATCATTTGAAGCACAAGAGCAAGGAGTTCATCATCAACACACCATTTGTTACTTCTTGGAGAGTGGTGTGTCCTAGATTGGCTAGGTGTCACTTGGGAGCCTCCGACAAGATTGTGGATTTGAACCAAGGAGTTTGTAAGGGCAAGGGGATCGCCTACTTCGTGAAGATCTACCGCTAGTGAGGCAAGTCCTTCATGGGCGACGGCCATGGTGGGATAGACAAGGTTGCTTCTTCGTGGACCCTTCGTGGGTGGAGCCTCCGTGGACTCGCAAGCAACTGCTACCCTTCGTGGGTTGAAGTCTCCATCAACGTGGATGTACGATAGCACCACCTATCGGAACCACGACAAAAACATCCGTGTCTTCAATTGCGTTTGATTTCACCAAACCCCTCCCTTTACATTCTTGCAAGTTGCATGCTTTACTTTCCGCTACTCATATACTCTTTGCATGCTTGCTTGAATTGTGTTAAGATTGCTTGACTTGTGCTAAGATAGCTAAAATCTGCCAAAGACTAAAATTGGGAAAAGGATAAGTTTTTATTTGGTCAAGTAGTCTAATCACCCCCCCTCTAGACATACTTTCGATCCTACATATGCCAAGTACTCGTCCAAGACCTACGGCTCCTACTCTCAAGCTCCCCCGACTTCGGCAACTCCTACCTCAACTAGAGCATCACCAAGTACCGGCGACAAGTCAAGTTCCAAGCAAGCTACGCCCTCCTCGACTCGTCCTCCGGCAAGCACCTACAAGCCCAAGTCTTCCTCCTCTTCGGCGCCACCAACCGACACCGTCAAAACAAGTTCATTCAAGTGCTTCACATGTGGTGGCCGAGGACACAAGTCCTTCGAATGCACCAACAAGCGTACAATGATCTTCAACGATGATGGCACATATGACTCGATGAGTGAAGAAGAAATGGAAGCCATTGAGCACGTGGCCATGCATCGGCGCATGAATGAAGATGAAGATGACCAAGTGTTTTGCGACAACGATTCAAGTCCCTCTCTCGTGGTCTTCAAGGTATTGACACTTCAACACCACCAAGACGAAGACCAACGGTGCCACATCTTCCACACAAAGGCTGGCATCAATGGGCATTCCGTCAAGGTCATCATCGACGGAGGAAGTTGTCACAACTTGGCAAGTGAAGAACTATGTTCCAAGCTGCAATTGGTCAAGAAGAAGCACCCTCGTCCCTACAAGGTGCAATGGTTAAGCGACTTCGGCACTATTCAAGTGGAGCATACGGTGCAAGTTTCTTTCAAGATCGGCGCCTACGAGGACACTTTGGAGTGCGACGTGGCCCCAATGTCCGTGTGCCATCTCCTCTTGGGGAGGCCTTGGCAATTCGACCGCGGAGTCATACACAACGGTCGAACCAACCACTACAGCTTCAAGATGAAAGGCAAGGAATATGTGCTTCGACCAATGACACCAAGCCAAGTGAACGCCGATAAGCAAGCTTCCACCCATCGAGGAGATACTAGTGAGAGAGTGAACCACCAAAAAGAAAGTGAGAGCTACAAGCCAAAATTGAGCGCCTCTTCGCCATGAGAGAAAAACTAAGTCCTCCTAGCCACAAAACGAGAGATGCGAGAAGTGTTTGAGAATCCATAGAGTGTCATCCACTTTGTCCTCCTATGCAAGGATGAGGTGACAAAAAATAACGATCCTAATCCTCTTCCTCTAGTGTTTTCTAACTTGTTGCAGGAATTTGAGGATATCTTTCCCGATGAGCTACCTCCCGGTCTTCCTCCTCTACGTGGCATTGAACATAGGATTGACCTCATTCCCGGCGCTCCTCTTCCGAACAAGGCTCCCTACCGCGTCAACCCCGAAGAAACTAAGGAGATCCAACGGCTAGTACAACAACTCATCGACAACGGTCATGTACGTGAAAGCTTAAGCCCTTGTGCCGTTCCGGTTATACTTGTGCCCAAGCAAGATGGTAGTTTTCGCATGTGCTCCGATTGTAGACCCATCAATGCTATCACCGTTCGTTATAGGCATCCCATTCCCCGCTTAGATGATATGCTAGATGAACCTAGCGGTGCCACAATTTTCTCAAAAATTGATCTTAAAAGTGGTTACTATCAAATTCTCATACAAGAGGGTGATGAATGGAAAACCGCTTTCAAAACCAAATTTGGCTTGTACGAGTGGTTGGTTATGCCTATGGGTTTATCGGAAGCTCCCGGTACTTTCATGCGTCTTATGCATTTCGTGCTTCGTCCTTACATTGGAGTTTTTGTTGTGGTCTACTTCGATGACATACTTGTTTTTAGCAAATCCATAAAAGAGCATCTAAAACATGTTCGGGCTGTTTTGCAAACTCTTCGCAAGGAACGTCTCTATGCAAACATGAAAAGTGCACTTTTGGTGTTGACAAGCTTGTTTTCTTGGGTTTTGTTGTTTCCTCAAAGGGTGTCCATGTTGATGAGTCTAAAATTGAAGCAATTAAAACTTGGCCACAACCCACCAATTTGCAACAAGTGCGAAGTTTTCTTGGCCTTGCGGGTTTCTATCGTCGCTTTGTGAAAGATTTTAGCACTATTGCTGCACCGTTGCATGCCTTGAGTAAGAAAAATGCTCCTTTTGTTTGGGTACCCTCACAATCGACCGCTTTTAATGAGCTCAAATCCTTGCTTACTCATGCTCCAATTCTTGCTTTGCCCAACTTTGACAAAACTTTTGAGGTTCATTGCGATGCAAGTGGTAATGGAATTGGTGGAGTTTTGATGCAAGAAAAGCGAGCTATTGCATACTTTAGTGAAAAACTATCCGGTGCTCAACTTAACTATCCCATCTATGATAAAGAATTGTATGCTCTCGTGCGTGTGTTACATACTTGGGAACATTATCTTAGACCGCATGAGTTTGTCATACATACCGATCATGAGACACTTAAGTACCTTAAAGGCTAAACCAAGTTGAATAAACGACATGCTAAATGGAGTGAATTTATTGAATCTTTCCCCTATGTGATCAAGTACATTAAGGGTAAAGAGAATGTTGTGGCGGATGCCCTTTCCCGCAAATGCATGTTACTTACTCAACTTGAATTGAACGTTGTTGGATTTGATCATATCAAAGATTTATATGAGCATGATGTGACTTTTGCTACTCCTTATGCTAAGTGTGTGACGCATACTTCTTGGGAACGATACTATATCAAAGATGGTTATCTTATGAGAGCTAACAAACTATGCATTCCTGAGTCTTCTCTTTGTTTGTTACTTTTGCAAGAGGCTCATGGAGGTGGACTCATGGGACACTTTGGACGTGACAAGACTTATGCCATGCTCTCCAAGAACTACTTTTGGCCCAAGATGTTTCGCGATGTCGCCTGTTTCACCAACCGTTGCTCTACATGTTGCAAAGCTAAGTCACAATCTCAATCCCATGGTTTACATATGCCTTTACCGTGAAGCTAGCGCGGAAGAGTTGAATATGTTGCAATACAATGCTCAAGCTTGTGATATCCTCTTCAACGGATTGTACCCCGAAGAATTCAACAAAATCAGCCGCCTTGAGAATGCAAAGGAAATTTGGGATACTTGATTGATATGCATGAAGGTACCGACTCCGTCAAGGAATTCAAGTTGGATGTGCTTCAAAGTCAACTTGACAAGTTCAAAATGAAGGATGGTGAAGGTGTCGCTAAAATGTACTGTAGGCTTGCTCTTATCACAAATGAGATTGCCGGCTTAAGTGAAGAGATGACCGATAGATTCATCATCAAGAAGATCCTAGGAGCCTTGGATGGAAAATATGATACCATGTGCACATTGATCCAAATGATGCCCAATTACAAAGATCTCAAGCCAACGGAAGTCATTGGAAGAATTGTTGCTCATGAGATGTCACTCAAGGATAAGGAGGAACTTCACAACAAATCAAGTGGTGCTTACAAAGCCTCATGTGAAGCCGCCACATCATCAAGTGAGAAACAAACCTTCAATGAAGAATTGAGCTTAATTGTGAAGAACTTCAACAAATTCTACAAGAGTAGAGGCAAAGAGAGAAGCTCCAAGTCAAGGTCCTACAATGACAAAAGATCTTCTAGTCGAGAGCGTAATTGCTACAATTGTGGAAGACCCGGAAACTATTCCAATGAGTGTACGACACCCTACAAAAGAAGAGAAGATTCTCCAAAAAGAAGAAGTAGAAGAGAAGAATCACCACCAAGAGAGAGAAGGAGTAGAGATGATCGTTATGAATGAAGACCCTCACGGAGAAGCAAGGATTCGGAAAGGAAGGACAAGTCATCAAGGAGCTACACAAAACGAAGACATCAAGCTCATGTTGGTGAATGGGTATCCGGCTCCGACTCAGAAAATCACTCCGAGAGAAGCTATCACTCCGACTCCGACTATACTCAAGATGAAGGTGTTGTCGGTCTAGCACTTGTGTCAACCAACTCCTACGACATATTTGATTCACCAAATGAAGGAATTGGAAGATGCTTCATGGCCAAAGGTCCAAAGGTAACACATCCTGAGTATGTTGATTTCAATAGTGATGATGATTTACTTGTTGACAACTCTGGTGATGAATACTATGATGAAACGTCAATTAATCATGCTAATCAAGATAAAAAATGACAATGATAAGGAGAAGATTGAGTTTCTAACTAAAGAACTAAACACTCTTAAGTTAGCTCATGAAACTATCTTAGGAGATCATCGAGAACTTTTAAGGACTCATGAGAAGTTATGCTTTGAAAAGCTCAACCTTGAGCAAGAGCATGAGTTCTTAAAGGCAATCAATGATGATCTTCGCAAGAAAAGTTCTTCTTACATTGCCAAGCGTTTACTCTTATCTACTTACATGCCTCAAGTCAAGTCTAATAACAATAACAAGAAGGATTCTTCCTCTAGTAGTAACAATAATCATGCTAAATCCAATGTTGTTGCTTCTAGTAGTTCTCTTGATTCCACTAATGATTCTCTTAGCCAAGTTACACTTGAGCAAGAAAATAGCTTATTGAAGGGAATCATAGAGAAAGGTGTTTACAAGAGCCTTGCCGGGAGTAAACAATTTGAGGAAATTGTACGCAAGCAAGGAAGGCATCGGAAGAATCAAGGTGTTGGTTTTGAACGAAAGTTCAATGCCAATGGAGTTGAGTGGGAAGAAGATCAATACCCCAAGACGAAGTTTGTTCCCCAACAAGAGAAGTATGATCCTACTTCTTTCAAAGGGACACAAGCTCAAGATGATCTTCCACCACAAGACCACAAGCAAAAAGGAAAGGACAAGCTTCAAGAAGAAATTGATGCATTTGAAGAAGCTCCTAAGGCCTTGGTCAAGTGGTTTCCCAAGACTACATCAAGTTCCACTTCATGAAGCATGACTACAACTCCGAGGATTCCCATCAAGATGATGTGGATCCTGAAGAAGAAGAACTAGAGGGTTCTTGAGGGTGACTCCGCCAACATATTTCACTCATATCATTTTGGCAAGAACAAGTGCAATCAACTTCCACATCTTGCACTAGTTTAAGGAGTCACAAACCCTCTTGTTGGTAAGACAAGGGACAAGGTAACCTAATGCTCTCATAGACATTATCTTGTGTGTGCATCACTCTATGTCTATGGATATCCTTGTTTGTTCCTTGTGGGACTAACCCGTGTAGGTATAGAAAGTGCAACTCACTCCAAAGGATTGCTCCAAATGATCTACCTCAACATTGAGCATCCACATCTTCAACACCTACATGAAGTCATCATCGACAAAACCCAAGGTTAGTTTATCCCTCTAAGGGGGAATCTCACATCTAGGGGGAGCTTTACTCTAAGAATTGAGCTAAAGCAACTCTAATGGTGTGAACACAACAATGCATTATGTAAAAGTGGTAACCCCACTTGAGCTTAAACGATGAGTATGACCTATGATCAAATGTTCTCATTTGACTCCTAAGTCAATATGCTCATATATAGATGACCTAGTCATCGCCAATTGCTTGATAGATGCTAGATTGGTCGTGCATGCTTTTCCACATATTTCATTTGCCATTTTATTGTGTGAGCATGTTGGTTGCATATTTTACTCATTCGAGGACATCCACTTGTTGTTTTGATTGATTGTTTCTTTTTCTTTTGCCAAGTGGATGGACAAGAATGCCTAAGAACCTTATCTAGCTATCTATGCTCTTCTCGTCTTAAACTCTATTCAGGCTACATCACAAAATTTGATCAAGTCAGATTCGAACCACTCTGTGTGAGGAGCACTCGGAGTCCCCGATTCGTCATAGAGTTAAACTTCCAAAACTTCATTGTGTGTTTCAGTCTGACCGATTCATCCATTTCGGTCATACCGAGATCACTAAGTCGATCTAGGTTTTCAATCTCGGTGCAACCAAATTGAACTTTTCGGTCACACCGAGTTTCAGAATCGCTTGCGTTATGCATCTCAGTGCCACCGAAGTTGTTCCACTCGGTCACACCGGCTGTGGTCGGGCTATATATACCCACGGGCAAAATTTTGGAAATTTTCTCCGAACTCTATCACCCGCGCTCAACCCACTCTGCCTCCAGGGTCTCCGGATCGTCCTCCTCGTCGCCAGCTGCCTCCTGCCACTGGTCTCCGCCGCCGTCAACGGGAATCAACCCCGCCGTTGCCGCCGTAGCGAGTTCATCACCGAACTAGGGTATGAACTTGATCACTGTGCTATCCTTATCTGGTTCCTAGCACATTGTGTTCGCCATGAATCTTGCCATGATTGAAACTATCCTATCCAGTCAAAACACTCCGTAGATTAGAGTTGAATTGAAAATTTAGGGTTAGGTTTCCGCCGAAACCATCTCGGAGCAACCGAGTTGTGGAACTCGGTACCACCGATTCGGCTAAGGCCATTGCACATGTAACTCTCGGTCTGACCGAGAATTGCAAATCGGTGTGACCGAGTTCAGGACTTTGTGAAACCCTAGCAGTCTTGGTGCCATCGAACTGTGACTCGTTCTGATCGAGTTCACTAGTTTAGGTTCCAAAAGCTGCTTCGGTATCACCGAGTTTAGAAATCGGTAGATCCGAAATGCTTTCTGTGGAAAACTAAAACTAAGTTTTTGAATCATTCTTTTGCAAAAACCTCTGTATTTTGTGATGCTCATCCACTCTATCTCATCTATATCTACTCACAGGGTCTGTTGTCAGTGATTGCAATATGTCTGATCAAAGTGACAGCCAGAACAGGGAAGAGGAGCAGGTTCACATGAGTGAGGGCACTAGTCCCTCTAGCAACTATGATGAGGGCAGCAGGAGCACCCCAAGCAACTTACCCAAAGCTGCCACTAGGGCCAGAAAGAAGAGAACCTTAGAATCTGAGGATGAAGACTATGTGGCAGTTGAGGATGAGGCCACTTCTAGGAAGAAGGTGCTCAAGAAAGAATATGGCTCAGCTGCAGCAACTAAGCCAGGTCTAAGACCAAAAGGCCAGCAGGAAGACAACCCATGTCTAAAGCCAGAACCTCCACTCAAGCATCTCTGGAAGCTGAACCCAAAGAGGATGCTGCAGAAGGGAAGAAGAGGAAGGAAAGGGTCAAGAAGACCATGGCCAGAGTAATTGGAAAGCCTTCCATGATGGAAGAGGAGGAAGAAGAAGAGGATGCTGCACCAGCACCCAAAGCTAAGAAGCTTATGGGTGATGCTATTAGGTCAGGGGTAGCTTCATCAAAGCCCAAAGTAGCACCCAAGGCTGCCTCCAAACCCAAGACTGCACCCAAGAGGAGTACCAGGAACATTCCATTCTTTGAGAAGAACAAGGCCCCAAAGGTTCAAAGCTCAAGGTCAAGAAGAAGATGATGAGACACATGTTTTGAGAAAATTGAAGCCTAAAATTCCAGATCATAATGATGCCCATCCCAGATCTCGAGAACATGAAGATTTGGAAGGACTCAGGATTGAGGCTATGGAGAGAGTCAGATCCATATGCCACCAGAAGGAGAACTGCTGTAGACTACAGGTTCCACACAAAGGAACAACAGGACTTCTATGAGACAATTCTGCTGGACAAGAAGCCAATAGTGTGACATGAGATGGGTCAACTGGGAATACATCAAGGAGAATGAAGAACACTATCATGGTGTGTATGACAGCTTCAGTGCTTGTGGAGTGGCAGACTTTGTTGGGCGGAAGCTCACAAAGTGGAATGATGAGCTAATAATGCAATTCTACTCCACATCACACTTCTATCCAGATGGCAGGATAGTATGGATGTCTGAAGGTACTAGGTACCAATCATCAATTGAAGAATGGGCTAATATGATCAATGCACCTAAGGAGGAAGAATATGACTTGGATGTCTATGCCAAGAAGAAGATGGATCACAACACTATGGCACATATGTACAAGGAGATCCCAGATGCTGCTATAGATTCACACAAGTTTGGATCAGTACATTACCTTCTGTCAGGACTGCCAACCATTAACTGGATCCTCAGGCACACTCTCTTGCCCAAGTCAGGTGATCACAACATGATTAGAGGCCATGCAATAAATCTGCTACACTTATTTGATGTGCCACAAAAGTTCAAGGTCATGAGTCTTACAGTTGAAACTATCAATAGGACAGCTGCTGACCAAAAGATAAGTTGTGGGTATGCCCCACAGATCCAGGAGCTGATTAACTCCAAGATGGGCACTGACACATACTTGTTGGACAAGGAGCACATGCCTATCTATCCTGACTTTGAGGACAACCAAGTGGTTATGAATGAAGATGAACCATCTGCTGTGCAAGCTCAAGCGAAGAAGGAGAAGGCAAGGACTGAGAAGGCTGCCAAGATGCCAACAATGGAAGAGGCATCTCAGTACTTCTTGAAGAGCAAACAGGATCAACTTGGCTGCTTGATTGCATCCACTCTGAGGATTGAGAAGGGGCTGGCCACCTTGACTCAAAACCAGGAGAGCCTGGAAAGGATCATGGAGCAGAAGTTCTATGACATGGATGTGAAGGTAATAGAGATCCGATCTGTTGTTGAGCAACCGGGATGATGATATGCAGGAGAGGAAGGGCAAGGCAACCACTAAGGCATTTGCCGAGTGCCTAGAGCACAGAGGTCACCTGCAGTGCAATGATGACACCGAGCCACTTCATCCGCACCAGCTACAACTTCGGTGTCACCAGCTCCAGTACCCACTCCACCAGCTCCATCTACATCAACTGATGCCTTCGTCCTTGGCGTTCTGTCTACACCACCACCTGAAGATCAAGCTTGAGAGACGATTTAGTGCTATGCATTTTCTATGAACTTTTTGGTAACTTGTTGCCAAAGGGGGAGAAAAATGTATAGATCATAGGCTTCGAGAGAGAGCGTTGCTTTTTATTCTCTCTTGCTTTGGTGGTTGAACTTTGTTTGCTTGATTGAAATACTTTCTATCTGTGTGATACTTGGATGATCATGTGTTTGATCATATGCTACATTAATGCTTGTTGGATGACATTATCCTTTTATCTCTATATGATCATTCACTTTTCTCGGTGATGAGTGCATGTATTTATTTATTATCATTTTGAGTGCTCCACCAAGATGTATGTGACATGGAAGATTAACCCATGAGCCTAACTCTTTGTGCATTTGCAGTCCAAAGCAAATCTTAAACTATGCACAAATTTAGGGGGAGCTCTTGCTTTTCACATACTTCTCAAAGCGACAATGTTTTTCACTCTTATTATCATTTGTCGAAGCTTTGATCTATATGTTGTCATCAATTACCAAAAAGGGGGAGATTGAAAGTGCAACTATCCCTAGGTGGTTTTCGTAATTCCTAACAACATATAGCTCATTGAGCTAACATTATTCCAAGACAAATATTTCAGGAAAAGCTCAATGAATGGCATGGCATGGATAAGGAAAGTGGACCCCTCAAAATACTAAGGATAAAAGGATTGGCTCAAGATCAAAGCTCAAGACTCTACATTTTATATTTTAGTGATCCAAGATCACATTGAGTCTATAGGAAAAGCCAATACTATCAAGGAGGAATGAGGTGTTGCTTAATGGCTTGCTTGCTCAAAGTGCTTAGTGATATGCTCCAAAACCCTCAAGTACTTTCTCACATACACATATGACCTAAACTAAAAGTCGACTCGCCCCACCGATTCTTTCTATCCGCGCCACCGAAGTTCATATGTCATAGCCACCGCCACAAACCCTAGGCAAATCGGTCTCATCGATAGGGATCTCGGTCTCACCGAGATGGGATTGTAATCTCTCTGTTTCCCTTCGTAATGTTTCAGTCCCACCAAGATGAGCGATCGGTCCCACCGAGATTGCAATGTAAACTCTCTGTTTCCTTTTTGTAACATTTCGGTTTCACCGAAATGAGCGAATCGGTCCCACCGAGTTTACCTGACCAACTCTCTGGTTAGCTTATTACCAAAATCGGTCCCACCGAGTTTGTGTAATCGGTCTCACCGAGATTACGTTATGCCCTAACCCTAACCATATCGGTCCTACCGAGTTGCATGTCGGTCCCACCGAAAATCCTGACGGTCACTAGATTTGCTGAATCGGTCCGACCGAGTTTCTCAATTCGGTCCCACCGAGATTGGTAAGTTGTGTGTAACGGTTATATTTTGTGTGGAGGCTATATATACCCCTCCACCCACTCTTCATTCGGGGAGAGAGCCATCAGAACGAACCTACACTTCCAATACACATTTTTTGAGAGAGAACCACCTACCCTTGTGTTGAGGCCAAGATATTCCATTCCTACCATATGAATCTTGATCTCTAGCCTTCCCCAAGTTGCTTTCCACTCAAATCTTCTTTCCACCAAATCCAAATCCCGTGAGAGAGAGAGTTGAGTGTTGGGGAGACTATCATTTGAAGCACAAGAGCAAGGAGTTCATCATCAACACACCATTTGTTACTTCTTGGAGAGTGGTGTCTCCTAGATTGGCTAGGTGTCACTTGGGAGCCTCCGACAAGATTGTGGAGTTGAACCAAGGAGTTTGTAAGGGCAAGGAGACCGCCTACTTCGTGAAGATCTACCGCTAGTGAGGCAAGTCCTTCATGGGCGACGACCATGGTGGGATAGACAAGGTTGCTTCTTCGTGGACCCTTCGTGGGTGGAGCCCTCCGTGGACTCGCGCAACCGTTACCCTTCGTGGGTTGAAGTCTCCATCAACGTGGATGTACGATAGCACCACCTATCAGAACCACGACAAAAACATCCGTGTCTCCAATTGCGTTCGAATTCTCCAAACCCCTCCCTTTACATTATTGCAAGTTGCATGCTTTACTTTCCGCTACTCATATACTCTTTGCATGCTTGCTTGAATTGTGTTAAGATTGCTTGACTTGTGCTAAGATAGCTAAAATCTGCCAAAGACTAAAATTGGGAAAAGGATAAGTTTTTATTTGGTAAAGTAGAAAAATCACCCCCCTCTAGACATACTTTCGATCCTACATATGCCAAGTACTCGTCCAAGACCTACGGCTCCTACTCTCAAGCTCCCGCGACTTCGGCAACTCCTACCTCAACTAGAGCATCACCAAGTACCGGCGACAAGTCAAGTTCCAAGCAAGCTACGCCCTCCTCGACTCGTCCTCCGGCAAGCACCTACAAGCCCAAGTCTTCCTCCTCTTCGGCGCCACCAACCGACACCGTCAAAACAAGTTCATTCAAGTGCTTCACATGTGGTGGCCGAGGACACAAGTCCTTCGAATGCACCAACAAGCGTACAATGATCTTCAACGATGATGGCACATATGACTCGATGAGTGAAGAAGAAATGGAAGCCATTGAGAACGTGGCCATGCATCAGCGCGTGAACGAAGATGAAGATGACCAAGTGTTTTGCGACAACGATTCAAGTCCCTCTCTCGTGGTCTTCAAGGTATTGACACTTCAACACCACCAAGACGAAGACCAACGGTGCCACATCTTCCACACAAAGGCTGGCATCAATGGGCGTTCCGTCAAGATCATCATCGACGGAGGAAGTTGTCACAACTTGGCAAGTGAAGAACTATGTTCCAAGCTGCAATTGGTCAAGAAGAAGCACCCTCGTCCCTACAAGGTGCAATGGTTAAGCGACTCCGGCACTATTCAAGTGGAGCATACGGTGCAAGTTTCTTTCAAGATCGGCGCCTATGAGGACACTTTGGAGTGCGACGTGGCCCCAATGTCCGTGTGCCATCTCCTCTTGGGGAGGCCTTGGCAATTCGACCGCGGAGTCATACACAACGGTCGAACTAACCACTACAGCTTCAAGATGAAAGGCAAGGAATATGTGCTTCTTCCAATGACACCAAGCCAAGTGAACGCCGATAAGCAAGCTTCCACCCATCGAGGAGATACTAGTGAGAGAGTGAACCACCAAAAAGAAAGTGAGAGCTACAAGCAAAAATTGAGCGCCTCTTCGCCACGAGAGAAAAACTTAGTCCTCCTAGCCACAAAAAGAGAGATGTGAGAAGTGTTTGAGAACCCATCGAGTGTCATCCACTTTGTCCTCCTATGCAAGGATGAGGTGAAAAAAACTAACGATCCTAATCCTTTTCCTCTAGTGTTTTCTTACTTGTTGCAGGAATTTGAGGATATCTTTCCCGATGAGCTACCTCCCGGTCTTCCTCCTCTACGTGGAATTGAACATAGGATTGACCTCATTCCCGGCACTCCTCTTCCGAACAAGGCTCCCTACCGCGTCAACCCCGAAGAAACTAAGGAGATCCAACAGCAAGTACAACAACTCATCGACAACGGTCATGTACGTGAAAGCTTAAGCCCTTGTGCCGTTTCGGTTATACTTGTGCCCAAGCAAGATGGTAGTTTTCGCATGTGCTCCGATTGTAGACCCATCAATGCTATCACCGTTCGTTATAGGCATCCCATTCCTCGCTTAGATGATATGCTAGATGAACCTAGCGGTGCCACTATTTTCTCAAAAATTGATCTTAAAAGTGGTTACTAAAAAATTCACATACAAGAGGGTGATGAATGGAAAACCGCTTTCAAAACCAAATTTGGCTTGTACGAGTGGTTGGTTATGCCTATGGGTTTATCGGAAGCTCCCGGTACTTCCATGCGTCTTATGCATTTTGTGCTTCGTCCTTACATTGGAGTTTTTGTTGTGGTCTACTTCGATGAAATACTTGTTTTTAGCAAATCCATCAAAGAGCATCTAAAACATGTTCGGGCTGTTTTGCAAACTCTTCGCAAGGAAGGTATCTATGCAAACATGAAAAAGTGCACTTTTGGTGTTGACAAGCTTGTTTTCTTGGGTTTTGTTGTTTCCTCAAAGGGTGTCCATGTTGATGAGTCTAAAATTGAAGCAATTAAAACTTGGCCACAACCCACCAATTTGCAACAAGTGCGAAGTTTTCTTGGCCTTGCGGGTTTCTATCGTCGCTCTGTGAAAGATTTTAGCACTATTGCCGCACCGTTGCATGCCTTGAGTAAGAAAAATGCTCCTTTTGTTTGGGGACCCTCGCAATCAACCGCTTTTGATGAGCTCAAATCCTTGCTTACTCATGCTCCGATTCTTGCTTTGCCCAACTTTGACAAAACTTTTGAGGTTCATTGCGATGCAAGTGGTAATGGAATTGGTGGAGTTTTGATGCAAGAAAAGCGAGCTATTGCATACTTTAGTGAAAAACTATCCGGTGCTCAACTTAACAATCCCATCTATGATAAAGAATTTTATGCTCTCGTGCATGTGTTACATACTTGGGAACATTATCTTAGACCGCATGAGTTTGTCATACATACCGATCATGAGACACTTAAGTACCTTAAAGGCCAAACCAAGTTGAATAAATGACAAGCTAAATGGAGTGAATTTATTGAATCTTTCCCCTATGTGATCAAGTACATTAACGATAAAGAGAATGTTGTGGCGGATGCCCTTTCCCGCAAATGCATGTTACTTACTCAACTTGAATTGAACGTTGTTGTATTTGATCATATCAAAGATTTATATGAGCATGATGTGACTTTTGCTACTCCTTATGCTAAGTGTGTGACACATACTTCTTGGGAACGATACTATATCAAAGATGGTTATCTTATGAGAGCTAACAAACTATGCATTCCCGAGTCTTCTCTTTGTTTGTTACTTTTGCAAGAGGCTCATGGAGGTGGACTCATGGGACACTTTGGACGCGACAAGACTTATGCCACGCTCTCCAAGAACTACTTTTGGCCCAAGATGTTTCGCGATGTCGCCCGTTTCACCAACCGTTGCTCTACATGTTGCAAAGCTAAGTCACAATCTCAATCCCATGGTTTACATATGCCTTCACCTATTCCACATCAACCTTGGGAAGATATTAGCATGGACTTTGTGCTTGGCTTACCTAGGACACAAAATGGCAAGGACTCCGTGTTTGTTGTTGTGGACCGATTCTCTAAAATGGCTCATTTTATCCCATGCAATAAGATAGACGATGCTTCACATGTTGCCAATCTCTTTTGTAGGGAAATCTTGAGGTTACACAGTGTGCCAAAGACAATTGTGTCGGATCGGGACATCAAGTTCTTAAGCTACTTTTGGAAGACGCTATGCGCCAAGCTCGGAATCAAGCTACTCTTCTCCACGGTGTACCACCCTCAAACCGATGGCCAAACGGAAGTCACCAACCAGACGCTTGCAACTCTCCTACGCGTGTTGATAAAGAAGAACATCAAGGAGTGGGAGGAGTGCCTACCCATTGCCGAGTACGCCTACAACCGTGCAAGACATTCTACAACCGGCAAGTCCCCCTTCGAGGTGGTCTACGGCTTCAACCCTTTGTCGCCATTGGACATTCTCCCTCTACCGCTTCAAGAACAAGCTAACATGGATGCAAGTACAAGAGCCACCTACCTCAAGAAAATGCATGAAGAAATACGTTCCACGATCGAGCGCCAAGTACAACGGCTCGCGTCCAAGCTCAACATCAACAAGTCGCCGATGGTGTTCCAACCGAGTGATCAAGTATGGATACATCTACACAAGGACCGCTTCCCCAAAGAACGCAAGTACAAGCTTCTCCTGAGAGCCGACGGTCCATTCAAGGTGCTAGCACGATACAACGACAACGCCTACAAGGTCGACATCCCACGTGACAAGTACAACGTAAGCGACATCTTCAACATCAAAGACTTGGCCAAGTACCATGGTGATGAAGAACATCCCAAGGGGGGGAGATGATGCAGAGCATCCCTTGCCTACTCGCACCGACACTCCATTACCACCGCAAGCACCAAGTGGCCCGATGACAAGAGCACGTGCACGCGCCATCGAGAACGAGGTTGACTCTCTCCTCTTCGAGTCTCGTTTGGATTCATGTGAGAATTGGATTCTACCATCATCGGAAACATTGTTCATGCTTAGGTACCAAGAAGATGATAGTGAGAAGGAGAGGACAGAGACTCAAGCGACCATGAAGCAAGGGAAAGAAGAGAAGAAGGAGAAGAAGCAAGGGCCGCAACCCCTGGACAGCCCGGGTGCCCAGCCCCCTTGGCCCCGGGTGCCCGGCCTCTGCCTGGGAGGCGTCCCAGCCGGCCCCGGGTGCCCGGCCCCAAGGCCCGGGTGCCCGACCCCCTCCTCCAGGCCTCAGCCGGCCCACCCCGGGTGCCCGGCCGGACCTGTGCCGCTCCAGCACCACCACCGGGTGCCCGGGCCATCAACCCCTGGTGCCCGGCCTGCCATGCCCAGCCGCAGGTGGCCACACCGGGTGCCCGGGCCTTGGCTCCCGGGTGCCCGGTCCGCCTCCCTCCGGAGCCCTTGACCGGTCTGGGTGCCCGGTCGGTTGCATCCCGGGTGCCCGGACTCCTCCTCCGTAACCACGCGTTTTGGGGACTTTTTGGTCCTTTGTAACCCTCTTTCCCCCTAGTTTCGTCCCTAGCCTTTATATACTCTCTACCTAGCACATTTGGAGGATAGCAAAGTATTTTAGAACACCAAAGAGAGCTTTGCTCCTTGTCGATGTCAAAACCGGCGGATCTCGGGTAGGGGTCCCGAACTGTGTGTCTAGGCGGATGGTAAAAGATACAAGGGACACGATGTTTTTACCCAGGTTCGGGCCCTCTCGATGGAGGTAATACCCTACTCCTGCTTGATTAATATTGATGATATGGGTAGTACAAGAGTAGATCTACCACGAGATCAAGGAGGCTAAACCCAAGAAGCTAGCCTATGGTATGATTGTTGTTCGTCCTACGGACTAAAACCCTTCGGTTTATATAGACACCGAATAGGGTTAGTGTTACACAGAGTCGGTTACAATGGTAGGAAATCTACATATCCGTATCGCCAAGCTTGCCTTCCACGCTAAGGAAAGTCCCATCCGGACAAGGGACGAAGTCTTCAATCTTGTATCTTCATAGTCTTGGAGTCCGGCCAAAGATGATAGTTCGGCTATCCGGACACCCCCTAGTCCAGGACTCCCTTAGTAACCCCTGAACCAGGCTTCAATGACGACGAGTCCGGCGCGCATATTGTCTTCGGCATTACAAGGCGGGTTCCTCCTACGAATACTTCATAGAAGGTTTTGAACACAAGGATAGTGTCCGGCTCTGCAAAACAAGTTCCACATACCACCGTAGAGAGAATAATTTTGCACAGATCTGCTGACGTACTCCGCGGTGTGACATCACCCCATGGCCAAGCTTTTATTGAATCGCTTTTTTCTTGTCCTGCCTCAAGTAGCGTTTAGCGGCGGTTTCCTTGGCACGTCTTATCAAAGCGGAGACCGTGCCCCCTTATTCCGGGATTCCCATCAATACGGACATGGGTAACCCATCCGCGCCATTGATTACGACGCTTGGGAGATAAGCGAGTTTTACCAGGCTGGCGGGGGATGCATAGCTTCGTCCGTCCATATAAGGGGATAAGGATCCACCTTTTCACCTACGCCTTCCTCCTCCTTTGCTCATCCATTTCCGCGCACTCGAGCTCCAGCGCCCAAGTCCGCACATCCCACCTCAACCTTCTCCAACTATGTACGGAGCGGGAGACAGGTGGATGGCCTCCTCCGTCACGGAGGGGCACATCAAAAAGCTGCAGGAGGCCGGATACTTGTCCAGCAACATCACAAGACCGGCTGCCCGACGAGGGCAGCTCATTCCAACCCCTGTGCCCCATGAGAGGGTGGTGTTTCTCCCCACTTCCTCCATGGACTAGGTTTTCCACTTCACCCATTTGTCCGGGGCTCATGTTCTACTACGGCCTGGATTTCCATGATCCGCCCTGAACTTCATCCTCAACATCTCGGCGTTTATCGTCAGTGCGAGGCCTTCCTCTCGCATCCAGCCCCACTTCGCTTATGGTCAAGACCTTCAATGTCAGCCGAAGGTAGTGGGCGGCCGCCAAGCCGGAGTGCGGAGGCGCCATGGTTGGCAAGATGGCCAAAGTCCTATGGCTCGAGGGCTCCTTTGTGGAGACCATAAAGGGGTGGCAATCGGGTGGTTCTATATCACCGAGCCGCGACTCTCAATGGGCGGCGGCCCCGATTCGATCTGGCTTCCCACACGGCTCACATCATGGAAAGAGACGGGCCGACGGGGATTGGACGAGCTGTCCGGACAAAACCTGCGTCCCAAACCTGGTGGACAAGAATCTCGGTCTTGTCAACGTAATCCAGTGATGCTCATCCGCTGGATTCTCCCATGCCAACAACGGGCCTTCAAATTGTGGGAGTTCGATCCGCACAAGACTCAACTCTGAAAAGGCTCTTCGACACTACGCACTAAGATGCCCGGAAGGTGCTGTTCAAGGCGCCGAGGTTCTACATCCGCCATCAAGATCGCGAATTCAGCTCGCAGCGTCAAGCCAGCGAGGTAAGTTATTTTACCCTTTATGGGGCTCTTGTTTTTCATAGATTGACTCTATGTGGGATCTAAAACTCCCTAACCTTTGACAGGACTGGCTGAAGACGTCCAGACAGATTAACTGTCCGGCCCCTTTGCCAGAAGACCCAGCGGACGCCCGATTGACGGGGCTGCTGGCTCCGGCACCTCACGTGGTGCCGGAGAAGAAGGCCAAGAAGGAGGCCACGGGAACTCGAAGGAGCTCCCGGCGCCAAAAGCATCGGACTCATCGCCCGACAACCCTGAGGCGGAATCCTCCTCTGAGGAAGAGGAGGAGGAAAAAGAAGCCTCTCCCCAGCCGGGGAGAGAAGAAAGGAAGGCCGCCCCAACTGGGGAGGCCGGAGGGTCCAAGAAGGGAAGGACCCTTCCTCCGGACTTCTCCGCCAATGCCGACAGCGACGAGGAGGAGTGGCCAACATGGCCCAAGCCCCTGGCGAGATCGTAAGTGTACGGATACCCATAGCTTTTTTTTTCATTGCATAGTGTTCTCTAATGCCGAACAATCATGCAGCCCACCCAAGGACGAGCTTGCCGCTTTGTCGAGCGGGTCCCTGAATTCGTCGGAAGTGGAGAGTACTTCACTTCCGGCCGCCTCCTCACCTCACGATGCGGACGACGCCGAGGTGGGGCCCCGAGGGGGCCTGGTCAAGAGGAGGTGGCGCGGGAGGCGCTGCAAGGCAGCCTCCCGGACTCCAGGCGCGAGGGGAGCGAGACCCCCAGGGGCTCTAAGCCCGACCCTTGTCCGGACTCCATACCGAACCTTCAGCGGTTCCAAGTCCGCAAGCGGTCCTTCAGGAAGGTAAGACGCCGGTGTCCTCCGCCCAACCGAGGCACCGGATTGCATCGAGGCGCTTAACAGCCCATCGAGGAGGAGCACCGCACTGTTATGAGTGTGGTGATCCAGAAGTTCATCCGCCAAGAGCGGGCTGACTCAAGCCTGCACCAGCCTTCTAACAGCTTTGAGGTAAGTTTAGAATATGTAAAAATATTACCGCATAGACAGAGTTCTCGATGCTTAGTTCGTGTTGGAAAGAAAAGCCGGACTAAGGATCTAAAAGATATACGCAGGAGTCTAACATAAGTATGTCAATATGGGAATGCAGGCTGCACTGCTGACCTCTGCCGCACTGACTGCGGAGGTCAATGCATTGAAGCAGAGCCTCGAGCGGTCCGAGAACGAGCTTGGCCTTGCCAAGAAGCAGCTCGAGGACACGGAAGGTAAGTAATACCTTATTAAAGAAACACCTTATAGAAAGGATTTGGTTGCAAAAGATAACAGGAATAACATGGGTACTGCGGGGCCACGAGCGCAGGTGGCGACCTCAAGGAGGCGGTGTCCATGGCCGAAACAAAGCGGCAAAGTGAGCGCACCGAGCGAGAGAAGGGGGAGGCGCAGCTGGCGGAGGTATGGAAAGAGCTCCAGGCTCTCGTGGAAAAACATGAGGGTTTGGAGCGTGACTTGAAGACCCGAGAGTCCGAGCTTGCCTCGGCTCTTGAGAGTGCCAAAGCTGCTAAGGCCGAGGCCCAAAAATCCCTCCAGGAGATTGAGGCAATAAAGAAGATCGCGGCGGGTAAGGCATTCTTTATGCAGAGCAAGAATGTAAAAGTGAATTACCTATTACTTACCCGGATTCGGAGCTCTCCAGGAGCATTCGCAGATCTGCCCCGTAGTGTGTCTGATGCTGCCGCGTTCTACCGCGCCAAGGAGGGAGCTCGACGGAGAAGGTGTTCGGTCTCAGATGTCGAGGCCGAACGTCCGTGCCCTGAGCGACCAGTGAAGCGGCTGGTCGAGCTCCACAAGATCGCCGAACAGGCCATGAAGGGCCTCGGTTGGCTGTGGCCATTGGAAGCCATGCACAGGAGCTACTTTGGGCTAGTGCGGCGGTGGTGGACTTTGTCCATGGATTGAAGTCATCAAGTGCTCCGTCTGCATTGAAGGTGCCCGTCGGGCCCTTGCTGTGCTAAAGTGCACCGGGCAAGCTGGATGCGAGAAGCTTGTGACGGACGGGCCACCAAGGGCAAGGAGCATCGCAAGCCCGAAATGTACTATGAGGGCGTCCTGAAGGGTGCCCGCCGTATAGCGGATGAGTGCTCCAAAGATTTAATATTTGAGTAGACTCGCATTTGTTATCCTGTACGCTGAAAACTTGTTCATATGCGCTAAGCAACGCTTGTGAATTTAAAATATTACCTTTTGTGCGGCCGTTTATGAAATTTGAGAGATGGCAAGTCATTGGCTTCAGCCCCCATGCCACGAGTGTTGTGGTGTTCGGGATAAACTTGAGCGCTCTTGTTCCCATTCTTGGGTCCATCGAGGGAGGCGCTCAACACAACGAACAAGGCAACCGGACTTATAGTGCTTGAACACTCTCACTTAGCCATAGAATTCTATAATTTTAAATTTCGGCGAAGCCCCTAGTATTCGGAAGACCGAGTTCGGGGCGCTATCCACGCCTTGGCCGGACAATGCTGACTCCTCGCTCTAAGCGGCATAAGTCTTTAGGGACCCGAAAAAACCTCTCGAACAGCGACCGGCTCTCGCCCTACCATGACGGTCAGTTTTAGCTTTCTCCACTGAGGTGCTCAACCCAGCTCAACCGGGGCACAATCACAGTGGTTCTCCCAGCGCTACCTTAGCCGATATAACGGAACGTAAGGTACCAAAACATGGGAGCCGGGCAAACCCAACTATTGACCCAAGACATGATTCGGAGCCGATGCATATAATGCTATAAGTTCGGGGTGCCGCACTTGTGAAAGTGTTCGGACTTATCACACCATACTTTTGGGGTACTTAAGCCCCTGGTGTATTGGCCGTACCAAAGTGTACGGGTGCAACATGTCATGAAATGAACATATATATAGATAAAGAAAGGAGTGCAATAATAGGCAAAAGCTATGTATTGTTTATTCAAAGAGGTACTGCAATGGAAGCAGAACGATACAAATAGTGCGATAAGCAAGGTACGAGACTATTTAACATGTCTCCCTCCAGGGGTAAGCTGCGGGATGGTATGTAAAACATGTATAATGCTCGTAGTAGAGACCACCTGGACACTCGACGTAGCTTTCGCTTCCCGGCTGTTGCATCGTGAGTTCGCAATTCTAGTGCGGACGGGACTTCCGGAAAGCGGAGTCCCGAAAGTAAAAAAAAGAAGAAAAGAAAAGAATGACACAATCGGAGCCCCAGTGCGGTTGAGCCGCATTCAGGCGTGCCGTGGTCGTGCCCCCCCTTATGCCCATGGTATCTCCAGAGCGTAGTTATGTACGCAGCGTAATCTTGGCTTCGCAGTTTCGCGAGGGCTGGGGTTGGGGCCGGATTGCTACGCGTGCTCGGATCGTGCCAGGCGGTCTTGTTGTATGTTACTCCGGGCGCGCTTGACGGTGGCCGGACGTTTAATAGCCGGACTCGAGAATTGCTGTGAGAGGCTGCTTTGCACCTCCGCCGCGAGGGCCGCCATGTGCTCCTCCGTTCGAAGAGAGCGTTCGGTATTTCCATTGACCGTGATTACTCCTAGAGGGCCTGGCATCTTGAGCTTGAGGTATGCGTAGTGCGGCACCGCATTGAACTTTGCAAATGCAGTTCGTCCAAGCAGTGCGTGATAGCCGCCATGAACGGGACTATGTCGAAGATTGACTCTTCGCTTCGGAAGTTATACGGGATCCAAGACCACTTCGTGTAATCGAGCCCTGTATAATTGGCCTCTACACCTGGTATGACGCCTTTAAAGGTCGTCTTTGTGGGTTTAATCCTTGAGGGTCTATGCCCATTTTGCTGCTCGTATCCTCGATAAAGCAGGTTCAGGTTGCTACCGCCGTCCATTAGGACTCTAGTGAGGTGAAATCCGTCAATAATTGGCTCAAGAACCAATGCGGCGAATCCACCGTGACGGATGCTAGTGGGTGGTCCTTCGATCAAATGTGATCGGGCAGGAGGACCATGGGTTGAACTTGGGCGATCGGCTCCATCGCATATACGCCCCTTAGTGCACGCTTCCGCTCCCTTTGGGTATGTGGGTTGCGATATCATGTTCACCGTCCGCACTTGTGTGGGAAAGCCCTTCTGTCCTCTATTGTTCGGGCGGCCGGGCTCTTCCTCGTCATCGCTATGCAGCCCCTTGTCATTGAGTTCGACACTTAACTTGCTCCTTGCTTGAACACCCAACAATCCCTGTTGGTGTGGTTGGCTAGTTTTCGGGGTGCCATGTATCCGCACAGCGATCGAGTATTCGGTCCAAGTTGGATGGGCCCCGGTATTTCTTTTGAATGGCTTCTTCCACGACCGGGTTTAGAGCCTCTGAATCCGGCATTTATCGTCATATCTTCAGCATTATCACCGCACGCGGCGTTTATGCTTGTTGCGACGCGACCTGCCATTGTTGTCCTTGGTATCCGAACTATCGTGGTGTTTGGCCAAGTTGTTGCTTTGAGCTAGCCAGCTGTCCTCTCCCGCAAAAGCGGGTCATGAGTGTGGTGAGGGCTGCCATGGATTTCGCTTTTCCTGTCCTAGGTGCCGGGCAAGCCACTCATCGCGGATGTTATGTTTAAAGGCTGCAAGGGCCTCGTGATCCGGACAATCAACTATTTGATTTTTCTTGGTTAGGAACCGTGTCCGTAATTGTCGCCGATTCTTCCGGCTGCTGAATTATGTGGCTGAGGTCATCGGCGCTCGGTGGTCGCATCGATGTGCCCTGGAAGTTATCAAGGAATGCGGCTTCCGTGTCCTCCCAACAACCAATTGATTCTGCCGACAAGCTGTTGAGCCAATGCCGAGCTGGTCCTTTAAGCTTGAGTGGGAGGTATTTGATGGCGTAGATCATCGCATGAGCCATGTGGATATGGAGGAGGTATTCCTCGATCCAAACCGCAGGATCTGTTGTGCCATCGTATGATTCGATGTTTACAGGTTTGAAACCCTCGGGGATTTGATGATCCATTACTTCATCTGTGAAGCATAGTGGGTGTGCGGCGCCTCTGTATTGAGCTATATCACGACGCAGCTCAAATGAGCTTTGTCTACTATGTTCGGCCCGGCCGGAATTACTGTATCCGGCGTGACGGTTATCGTCACGTGTCATGGGGCACCCACGCGATCCGTAGATCTATCTTGTTCGCCTTGCCTTGTCCTCCAATATGTCTCGCAGGTCTGGCGCGTTTCCCCGTGCCTTGGTACTTTTCGAGCGACGTCGGAGTGCGGCTTGAATGGAGGGTCTAAAGGCCTCTCTGTCGCGACCACGGGGTGGCCGGTCGGCCGCATCATGCACTGGTGATGTAGGTTTGGATGCTGCTTCCTCTAATTGGGGTAGCAGCCTGCGTTTGGGGTATCTCTTGGAGGGGCGTTCGAGTTCATACTCTTCGGCTGCAAGGACTTCAGTCCATCTGTCAGCTAGCAGGTCTTGGTCAGCTCTAAGCTGCTGCTGCTTTTTCTTGAGGCCGCTTGCCGTGGCCATAAGCCTATGTTTGAAACGCTCCTGTTTGGCAGGATCCTCAGGCACGACAAATTCGTCGTCGTCAAGGCTTGCCTCATCTTCTGAGGGAGGTATATAGTTATCGTCCTCTACCTCTCTTTCTGCCGCACTGTCGTGCGGACTTGCTTCTCCCTCCTCCTGCGCTGAGTCCTGCTGGAGGGGGTCGTCTTCGGCACTATCCGGGGTATTATTGTCTCCCGTGCCGAAATCGCCGTTTTTACTGTGGCGGGATATAGAGCGGCGCCGCTGATGTCGGCGCTTGGGTTGTTTCTTGGAGGGGTCATCCTCCGCCGTTCCATCGTCGTTCCCATCTTTTGGGATGTCCACCATGTATATGTCGTATGACGAGGTGGCCTTCCAGTGCCCTGTAGGCGCTGGTTCTTGGTTGTCTCCGGCATCGTCGTCCATACCGTCGATGTCTTCGGAGTCGAAGTCGAGCATGTCGGTTAAATCATCGACGTGGCTACAAAGTGGGTGGTGGGTGGGCGTTGAATTTTTTCATCGTCTCAGATCCCAACCTTCCCGACCGTAGTCCGCCAGGGCTCTCCTGAAAGAGAGAGACTTTAGTGAATTCAAGATGTAGCCCAAGGGCGAGTCTTTGAAAGATGTCCGCGCAGTGAACTCCATGACCGGCGCCCAATCGGATTCGATTGGCGGGCGCTGAAGGTTCGAGTCCGGAGAGGAGTCCGCACCTTGAGTCACGGTTTTCGCAAGCGACAGGGATGGAGTTCGCTCAATCGTCGTTGAGATCATAGCCCCGAGGCGGTGTCCAACCACTCGTCCTCGATCGGGGGAGTCGGCTCTGAGTTAATGGTCGGAGCGGACTTTGGTGCGGCTTCCAAGGCACTGTTCGGCGGCAGAGCTAGATCATGCCCATCGAGACAAGGCGGCGATTTTGGTTGTGGCTCGAATCCGTCAAGATCAAGTCTCCGCGATGTCGGCCGTAGTTCAAACTCCCAAATCTGACTCGATGGCCAGGGCGTAGCTTCGATCTGCTCCGGATGGCCAAGTGAATTGCCCGCAGCGAAGCCGCCGAATCTGAAGATCTGTCCGGGAGAAAAGTCTCACCGGACTGCATCGTTGTTGATGATTGAAGGAGCCATCGGGCCTATAGGTGACGACACAGAGGAACTCTCAATGAAAGCACCAATTTCGTGTCAAACCGCGGATCTCGGGTAGGGGGTCCCGAATCGCGTGCGTCTAGGCGGATGGTAACAGGAGACAAGGGACACGATGTTTTTACCCAGGTTGGGCCCTCTCGATGGAGGTAATACCCTACCCCGCTTGATTAATATTGATGATATGGGTAGTACAAGAGTAGATCTACCACGAGATCAAGGAGGCTAAACCCTAGAAGCTAGCCTATGGTATGATTGTTGTTCGTCCCTACGGACTAAAAACCTTTGGTTTATATAGACACCGAATAGGGTTAGGGTTACACAGTAGTCGGTTACAATGGTAGGAAATCTACATATCCAGATCGCTAAGCTTGCCTTCCACGCCAAGGAAAGTCCCATCCGGACAAGGGACTAAGTCTTCAATCTTGTATCTTCATAGTCTTGGAGTCCGGCCAAAGATGATAGTTCGGCTATCCGGACACCCCCTAGTCCAAGACTCCCTCACTCCTTGTATCCTCCTCCTCTTGGAGATCAAGACCCCTCTTTGGGAAGAATCCTTAGGATTATCAAGCCCTCCTCTTGAAGGAGATCAAGATCAAGACCTCACCTATTGGGAAGAACTTACCTAGTGCTATTTTCCTTGAATTGTTCATGTAATCTTGTGGATATCTTGTGTGCCACTCTAGTGGATGTGATATTGGATTTGTTTTGAGTGATTTGTGCCTTGTGTTCTTGAGAGTTCTTCCTCTTTCCCCCTCCAAGTGTGAAAAGACCCCCCCAGGGTTTCACCCTACAACAAAACCCGACCTGATTTGTCCGAAATGACCCTGGGTTAGTAAGGAACTGACACATGTTCCAACGGTCAGATCTCAAACACACGCGGCAGCTTGACTTGGGCTACAAGTAAAGCCGACTCATCCAGCTTTGGATAAGATTTGCTCTCATTGTCTTCGCTCGAAGACATAGGATTTGGTTGAGCATCATTTCAGTCACTCTGACTTTGTTCACTGGGACCCCACTTAACAGTACGGTGGTTCCTATGAGTCAACAAACAAGAAAAGGAAACAATGAAACAACTAAGTCTTCGTGCTCCATAGTCTTCATGCAATGTCTTCTCTTGTCATAGTCTTCAATGTGAATATCTTCACATACCACCTTTGCCTTCAATGTCTTCATACATTTTTAGGGGTCATCTCCGGTAGGTAAACCGAATCAATGAGGGACTACTACCTGTGTTATCCTGCAATTCTCACAAACACATTAGTCCCTCAACCAGGTTTGTCGTCAATACTCCAAAACCAACTAGGGGTGGCACTAGATGCACTTACAATCTCCCCCCTTTTGGTGATTGATGACAAACTGGTTGAAGTTTTTAACGGGGATAAAAGTATGTGAAATTGTAGAGGATTTAGGTATTGTCTTCATAAGTAGCAAAAGGCTCCCCCTGAAGATGTGCATATAAGTAATTTGCTTTTGGAATGCAAATGCACATGGCAGGTTGTACTTGTGGAGATCCTCTTCAACTTATGAAGACAATTCATTATGCATGCTTTGATATAACGAAGATAATGATATGCATAATGAAAAATGGACGTCTACAATATGACTTCGTGCGGGATTTATCATCGCACATACGGAATTTATCATTGCATCACAGAATAGCAAACAAGTAGCAGATGACCATCAAGTTTAAGTGTTACAACTCAAAGAACCAAATGTATAAAAAACGAGAGTTGTAAACACTAGGCAAAATATAAATCAACCACCCATTTGGACCCTCTTGAAGACTATCCACTCATATGCTTCTGCCCCTGTTGTCAGTAAGGACCAAAAAGGTTTGAAGACATAGAGCCTCTACTCGTTCCTAGAAGGAGTAGGAGAAGATGCACGGTCGTCGTCGGGGTTTGGCGGTGCAGAAGAACTTGGAGCAGTGTCGATACACGCTGAAGTTGGAGGTGGTGAAGTAGCATCATCTTGATCATCTATCACTCTGGCATTCACCGTTGCAGCGGAGGAGGAATAATCAGAGTCTTCAAGAGACGGAGTTCGACGCAAGACATCACTCCTTGGAGGAGTGGAGTCAAACTTGAATCTTTCAGTGAAGCCATCGTCTTGAAGATCCGCTTCAGCACTCAGCAATGTCAAACTCTTCCATGACCTCCGACAGGTTTCATGTGTAACAAAGGCATTCTTTGTGGCAAGATTGCGAATTTTTGCGATTGACCTCAACCAAGAGGCTTTGCATCTGCCGCTTCAGCCAGTAGTGATGCTTATCCTGTTTCTGATGCAGGGCAACGAGAAGTTCTCGGTCATTGAGAACACGAGATCGCTTCCGAGGCCTTTGAGCAATAGTGCTTTCAGTGGCTTCAGTTTGAGCACGGTGAGGTAAGCGTGTATTGCCAGCCAAAGGATAAACACGAGTGACTGCCTGGACTCCTTCAATGGGTTGCGTGAAGCTTTGGTGATCAGCATTGTGAAGACAAACAGGCTCCTTGGCAGGCTCTAGGTATATGGCTTCAACTGACATATCAACCTCTGGCAGAAAGATCAGATGGTTGCGAGTAGAGGGATGATAGTTGATAGCTGAATGTAGCTAGATGAGGTGCATGACCCATGGATAGTAGAATTTCAGTCCAAAGAGATCAGAGCCTGATTGCAACACCCCGGAAGTAACTTTCCATATTTGTAACTCCAACTCTTGCCATTTTCGGCATTGTGATATGATATTCCCTCCGTGGTTGGGTTTTTCTTCATTTTGCATTTTGTCCATGTCATGCATTTTTATCATGTCATCATGTGCATCGCATTTGCATACGTGTTCGTCTCATGATTCCGAGCATTTTTCCCGTTGTCCGCTTTTGCAATCCGCACTCCTATCTCCCCATGCCCCTTTTATGTTTTTCCGTGCGGTACTAAACCTTCTCGAATGGACCGAGGTTTGTCCAGTGGCCTTGGTATACCACCCAGACCACCGGTCAAGTTTCGGTCATTTGGAGCTCGTTTGGTACTCCAACGGTTAACCGTGACTCTCGCAAAGGCCTCTTTTAAGTTGCAGCCCAACACCCTTCAAAACAGCCCAATAACCCATCTAAGTCACTTCCATGCTCTCCGTCGTTCGATCACGATCGTGGGCGAAAACTACACCTCATTTGGACTCTCCTAGCTCCCTCTATGCCTATTTAAACATCTCCCCGTCCAAATCCGGTCTTCTTCCCCAAACCCTAAATTTCATCCTCACGCGGACGACGCGCCCGCCGCCACGGACGAAGCCCGCCAGCGTCGCGCCACTCACAGCACGCCACCTGTCCCCCCGCCGCCACGCCGCCGCCGCCGGCTGGGCCAAAGGGCCCGCCTGCCCGCAGGCCCTGCCGGCCGCCATGACGCCGCTTCGCCTCAGCGGATCTCCGCGCCCGCGGCCGCACCCGCCTCCTCCGCCGCCGCCGCCGCCGACCGCCACTGCCCCGCTGGCTCGCCACTGCCGACGCTGCCGCCGCCTGCCACTGGCCTCCCGCCTCGCCGCGCCTCCCGCCGTCCACCTGGCCGCCCGCCGCCTCCTCCTCCCCGGCCGCCCAAGGCTGGGCCGGTCCCGCCACCGCCTCCTCCGGCGAGGGCCCCTGCCCCGGCGGCCTCCTCCCACTCCGGCGCCGCCGCACCGCCTCGCCCGATCCGGATCCCGATCCCGTTGACTTCTTCCCCCCTCCTCATTTCTTCCAAGTTTTTTGCATCCTATGTTATTTTGTGGCATTTTCATCACAAGATAACTTTGCATCAGTAGCTCCATTTTATGCAGATAATATATCAAAATGTTCGCCTCGAAGAGTAGATCATTTCATCTCATTGCATCATTTTCATTTGAGCTCATCTTGATGCCAGAAATGCTGTTAGAAGAGGGCTATGTGATGTTAGTTTCGCTTTCTTAATGTAACTTGCACTTTTGTTATTTTTGCTATGATTGATGTATGCATCCTATGAGTTTGAGTCCTACATGTGTTTTGTAATATGCCATGCCATCTTTCCAGGGGTGTATGCCATGTATTTTTGTGATCTATGTGGTGACTAGCACAAGCATGCAAAGTAGGTGTCCTGATGTTGCTGTTTTCAGCCCTGTTTAGCTGATTTTTGATGCCATGTTAACTTGATGCTACCAAGAGATCCATGCATATTTTGAGATACTTCAGTAAGGATTTTTTGTTAAACATGTCTTGATCTATCCATCCATGCCTTTGTTTGCAATTATGGAGTGCCATAGCTTGAGTCAATCGAGCTCTACTTTTGCTATCAAATGTTTCCTGGCAGATTGTTTACATGTTATTCAATTTTGCCTAGGTTGTTGTGGTTGATCCATGTATGCTATGTTATTGTTCTTGCCATGTATGTCTTCTATGCCATGTCTTCTTGATGTATGTATGCTTAGTTTATCATGTAAGGCTCTGTAGTGAGTGCATCGAGCTCTTAAACATGCCTACTTGTTATCAGTTTTTGACATGTCATGTTGCTGAAGCTGTTAACGAAACTTTCGATATTGACATGGGTGTTACTATATTTTCTGATCCTTTTTGGCTTATGGTCAGTAAGGGACTTTTGTTCTATGCTTTGATTAGATTCATGCCATGCCTTGCTTTGCTATTTTAAGGTCCTGTAGCATGTAGTTTTGCTGCTCTGAACATTGCTACCTGATGCTGTTTTTGCCATGTCCAGCCTGATATTTTGTGCACTTTTGCCATGCTTGTTTGAACCTGTTATGAGGTGAACTAGCCGTAGCTCAGTGCTCATCTTTTGTCAAGCAACTTGTGTAGATCACTGACATATACTTTGTTGGTACGTTTGGGTGTAGTAGCTTAATTTCTTGTTGCTTGCTAAGTGGTATCATGCTGTAAATGGCAGATTTGTGCCATTCTTGTTTTGCTTGTCATTTGCAAACCGTGCATCCGATTCCGGTGATCTTTATATCGATTTCAACTGAAATCATCTCATATTTCCAGTGGCATACTTGGTTTGCCAAGTTGATGCCTGGTTCATCATTTACCTTCCGGAGCGCACATACGCATTGCATATCACATCTCGCATATCATGTCATGTTTTGCATCATGTGACTTGTGCATTGCACCGTGATTTATTGTGGTTACTTTGTTTGTGTTCTTGGTTTGGGTTGAGCCGGGAGACGAGTACGTGAACGAGGAACCTGTTGAGAACGCTTACGAGGATCAAGCTTTCGACAACTCGAGAACATTGCGTGCAAGATGACCATACCTCGAAATCACTTCTATCTTTGCTATGCTAGTTGCTCGCTCTTTTGCTATGCCTATGCTGCGATGCCTACCACTTGCTATATCATGCCACCCATATTGCCATGTCAGCCCCTAACCATCCTTTTCCTAGCAAACCGTTGTTTGGCTATGTTACCGCTTTGCTCAGCCCCTCTTATAGCGTTGCTAGTTGCAGGTGAAGCTGAAGTTTGTTCCTTGTTGGAACATGGAGATGTTGTTCGTTATTGGAACATGTTTACTTGTTGGGGTTATCACAATATATATCTGCTATAATTAATACATCTATATACTTGGTAAAGGGTGGAAGGCTCGGCCTTATGCCTGGTGTTTTGTTCCACTCTTGCCACCCTAGTTTCCGCCATACCGTGTTATGTTCCTTGATTTTATGCTCCTTACACGGTTGGGTGATTTATGGGACCCCTTGACAGTTCGCTTTGAATAAGACTCGCCCAAAGAAGGCCCAACTTTGGTTTTACCATTTGCCACCTAAGCTTTTTTTTCCCCGGTTTTCGCGAGCCCGAGGGTCATCTTTATTTTAACCCCGGACCAGTGCTCCTTCGAGTGCTGGCCCAAACTAGAGTGCTTTTGTAGCCCCTCAAGAAAACTTGAGGTCTGGTTTTAGTTGTACGGACTGCTCATCCGTGTGCCCCGAGAACGAGATATGTGCAGCTCCTATCGGGATTTGTCGGCACATTCGGGCGGCTTTGCTGGTCTTGTTTTATTGCTGTCGAAATGTCTTGTAGTCCGGATTCCGAGATTGATCGGGTCTTCCGGTAGAAGGAATATCCTTCGCTGACCGTGAGAGCTTATAATGGGCTGTTGGGACACCCCGCAGGTAATATCTTTCAAAGCCGTGCCATGTTATGAGGCAGATGGGAATTTGTTAATGTCCGGTTGTAGAAAACCCGAAGTTGACCTCAATAAAATACACATCAATCGCGTGTGTAACTGTGATGGTCTCTTCTCGCGGAGTCCGGAAGTGAACACGGTGTTGGAGTTATGTTTGACGTAAGTAGTTCAGATCACTTCTTGATCGCTACTAGTTTCACGACCGTGCTTTGCTCCTCTTCTCGCTCTCTTTTGCGAAATAGCCACCATATATGCTAGTCGCTTGCTGCAGCTCCACTTTACAACTCTATCCTTCCTATAAGCTTAAATAGTCTTGATCTCGCGGGTGTGAGATTGCTGAGTCCCTGTGACTCACAGATTCTACCAAAACAATTGCAGGTTCCGATGATGCCAGTGCAGGTGACGCAACCGAGCTCAAGTGGGAGTTCGACGAGGAATGTGGTCGTTACTATGTGTCTTTTCCCGATGATCAGAGTGGTGCTCAGTTGGGACGATCGGGATCTGTAGCATTTGGGTATCTTCTTTTATTTTGGTTCCGTAGTCGGACCTTGAGTGTACTCAATGATGGATGTTTATTTATGTATTGTGTGAAGTGGCATCGTAAGCCAACTATGTATCTCTTTCCTTATTTATTACATGGGTTGTGTGAAGATTACCTCACTTGCGACATTGCTTTCAATGCGTTATGCCTCTAAGTCGTGCCTCGACACGTGGGAGATATAGCCGCATCGAGGGCGCTATAAGTTGGTAATCGAGCCTTCCCGACTTAGGAGCCCCTACTTGATTGTTTGTTTGGCGTTGTTGAGTCTAGAATGGAAAATGTTTTGAGTCTTAGGATTATATATATCGGAGAGTAGGATTCTTTTTACTCCCAGTCCCTTCGTCAGCCTCTGTGAGGTCTCCCGACGAGAGTTTTGACTCTCCTCTTCTCAAATTTCACTAAGTTTTTTTAGGATCACGCTGGTATCTTGGAATCGTTCCGATGGTTTTGTGACGAGAACATTGTTCTTGGTGCCTCCCGACATTTAGGGGTTGTGGCGGTGTCCCGGGAGTTGAGCTCCGAGGTGTTGTCGCCACAATTTTATCGCTGCAGTTCGAATACCGAGTTTTGCCGACATCGAAATCTCTTTTGTGCAGTTGTTGGTGAGATAACCCGATAACCCAAAGATCTTTGGGCGAGCTCGGGAGTATTGCCATGACTTGTATAACGGATGTTTTTCAAGGTCGAGGTACACGATTTCCGAGGATTTCTTGGTTATGTGTTGACGGATGGATCTGTTGGATCTAGGTATTGTTAGTTTGGGTGATATATTTTGTGTCCCTCGTATCCCCAACACCAGATTGCATAACCGAAAGTTTCGGAGTTTATAGGTGGGAATTCTAGTAGCTTACAGGATATCTTTCCGATAGATGTATGATTTGAGATTGGGGTTCAACGTCTAGTGGTCCGCCCATTCACGGTCGATTTACAGTGGTCGCGAGGCGTCTTAAAGAATCCTTGGCTATGCTGATTCGGGACGCCTTGTTTGTCATTTGTGACGTCCGCTATACGTCAGGTCCGTGGGCCCCACCACTAACACTTTGGGCGTAAATCTCTATCATGTGTTTGTTCCGGCTCATTCTAGAAGCCAATCTTTTGTTTTCAGTCTAAGGCAGATGTTGTTTCCATATCTTTATCTAAGTGGCTTCTCACCTTAATGGACGTGTGATATTAACTTTGGAATTCATTCGTTCATTCTTGTCCGAATGTTTATTGTGAAGACTATATGTTGCAATTTCTATCCGTTGATTCAACTTGTCTATTTGTCTATCAAATGCTAACGGATGTCACCCTCTTCAGGATGGCTCCGCCAACGCGTCTGAATCCGGATCGCAATGATGGGGATCAGTCGAACCCTCCACCTCCACCTCCGCCTCCGGAGGCCTGGCAAGCTATTATGGCAGCCACCAATGCCAATGCTCGATGATTTTGCAGCTCTTGCAAGAACGCATCAGGGCAAGGCAATCAAGGAAATCAAGGTCAAGGCAACAACCAGCCGCACTTTGCTACTCTCGATCGGCCTCGCTAATCAGCCAAGTCTTTCGGTTTCGTGGTCGAGGCTACAGACGACGACGATTGGCTTGTGGACATCTGCAAGCATTTTTATTGTAGCAATGTCGACCGAGGACTTTGTCAAGTTTGCATCGCTTCAACTCAAGGATCAAGCTCTTTGAGTGGTACCAAGAATACAAAGATTCCAGAGGAGGTCGTGTCATTACGGGATGAGTTCCGCCGAGATTTCAGAGCTCACCACATTCAAAAGTGTTGTTGAGAGCAAGCGTGAGGAGTTCCGCAATCTCAAGCAAGGCAACATGTCTGTCTATCAATACAATATCCAGTTCTGTAAACTCGCTTTGCTAAGCAAGACGCACTCGATGAAAAGAGTATGATCTATCAATTCAGAGGTGGTCCGAGAGAAGATCTGCAATTAGCTCTTGTGCTTTTGAGCCGTAAAAGTATGATGAATTCTACAACATGGCATCAAGCAAGAAGCTGCCCAGCTCAAATGTGAGGCTTCTAAGAAGAGAATCAGGATGCAGTTCAGTCTTCTTCTTCCTCTCAAGTGGCAGCTAAGCAGCAGAAGTTCTACCTTCCTCCTCCTCCGCTCCATCGGCCTTATCGCCAGAAGAACTCAGGTGGCCGTGGATCTTCCCACCCACCCAACCCAAGCTATCGTAAAAAGTCTAATTCTCAAGCTCCAAGGTCAAATGCTCCTTACCACCGCCCGCTCTCCGAGGTGACTTGCAACAAGTGTCGCAGAAGGTCACTATGCTAACAAATGCTTCAACCAGAGGCGCCTTCCGCCTCCTCCTCCGTGAAATCTTCCAGCAATGCGTTGGTCAAGCATAATCCCAAGTCTGCAAAGGTCAATATGATGAATGCAGCTCAAGCGGAGGAATCTTCGATGTGATAATGGGTAATCTCTCGATTAATGATATTCCGCAAAAGTCTTATTTGATACCGTGCATCGCATTGTTTCATCTCAAGACCATTTGCATCTAAGCATGAGTTGGGTTATCAAGAATTGCCTAGTTCCTTATCAATTGTGTCCCGGGCAAGCAAATGACAGCTAATAATTATGTCCCGGATGTTTCTATCAAGATGGGCGATTATAGATTTCTGCTAAACCAATTGTTCTTGGTGACTCGGATATTGATCTTATTCTCGGAATGGATCGGCTTTATCAAGACAAAGCTCAGCTTGATTGTGCTGCCAGGAAATTCAATTGACTCACTCTTCTAATGATGTGATCATCTATGCCGCCGTGATGAAACCATTCGGTTGTTTTCTCTCAATGAGAAGGGCGAATTGATGCTATCTCTCGATTCCAATGCTTATGAGTACCAAGATGTCTTTCCGTAAGAGCTTCGGGTATGCCTCCTCATCGCCGCTTGAGTTCGTTATCGATCTTGAGCCCGCATCGAACCCGCTTGCAAGCGCCCATACAAGCTTGGACCCGATGAGCTGAAGGAATTGAAGAAGCAGCTCGATGAACAAGAGCGTCTGGTTTGATCGCACCGAGTTCATCTCCTTGGGGTTGTGGTGTTCTTTTGTCCAGAAGAAGGATGGCACGGACCGACTTTGCGCGATTACCGCCCATTGAATAAGAAGACAATCAAGAACAAGTATCCACTTCCCAACATCAATGAGCTTTTCGAGCAACTCAAAGGTGCTAAAGTGTTCTCCAAGCTTGACCTTCAGATGGGTTATCATCGATTCGTGATTCGTGAACAAGATATTCCCAAGACAAGATTCGTAACAAGCTTTGGTTCTTATGAATATCTTGTCATGTCTTTCGCCTTGTCAATGCTCCTCCAACTTTCTCTCGGATGATGAACTTCATTTTCAATCCCTACACCAATGAATTCTTCTTGGTCTATCTTGATGATATTTTGGTCTTCCAAGAATAAGAAGGATCATGCCAAACATTTGCGATTGGTGCTAGACAAGCTCGAGAGTATCAATTCTATGCTAAGTTCTCCAAATGTGAATTTTGGCTTGATGAAGTGCTTTATCTTGGTCATATCATCTCCGCCTAAGGGCATCGCAGTTAATCCCGAGAAGGTGTCCGCAATTGTGAATTGGGAACCTCCTCGAATGTCAAGCAGTTCCGCAGTTTTCTTGGTCTTGCAAGCTATTGTCAAGATTCGTTGAGAACTTCTCCAAGATTGCAAAGCCTCTTTCCAACCTCCTCCGTAAGCATGTGAAGTATGTCCGTCTCCCGAGTGTGACGTTGCTTTCAATACTCTCAAAGAGAAACTCGTCACAGCTCTGCTTTGACTCCTCCCGATGAATCCAAGCCATTCAAGTTTTCTCGTGATGCTTCTCTTCAAGGTCTCGGTGCTATGTTAATGCAAGAGAAGAGAGTTGTGGCTTATACCTCTCGCCAGTTGAAGCCCAACGAAAAGAACTACCCCACTCATGATCTTGAGTTGGCGGCAGTTGTCCATGCATTAATAACGTGGAGACATCTCTTGTTGGGAAGGAAAGTGGACATTTTCACCGATCACAAGAGTCTCAAGTATATCTTCACTCAGCCCAACCTCAACCTCAGGCAGACTCGATGGGTCGAAATGATTCAAGAGTACAACCCAAGTATTGAATATACTCCGGGCAAGGCCAATGTCATTGCAGATGCTTTGAGCAGGAAGGCTTACTGCAACAGTCTAATCCTCAAGCCCTTTCAGCCGGATCTCTGTGAAGCTTTCCGCAAGCTGAATCTTCAAGTTGTTCCTCAAGGCTTTCTTGCCAACCTCATAGTCTCTCCTACTTTGGAAGATCAGATTCGTGAGGCTCAACTTCTGGATACCATGGTGAAAAAGGTGAAACGTGGTATCGACAAGGGCATTTCCAAGTACAAGTGCTTCCACGTTGATGACAAAGATACTCTTTTCTTTGAGGACCGGATTGTGGTTCCTAAGGGTGATCTAAGAAAAGTCATTATGAACGAGGCTCACAATTTGCTTCTATCCATTCATCCTGGAAGTACGAAGATGTACCATGATCTCAAGCAGTCATATTGGTGGACTCGAATGAAGCGAGAAATTGCTCAATGCGTGAATGAGTGTGATGTCCGCAGAAGAGTGAAAGGTAACACCAATGACCAGCTGGTCTCCTCCAACCTCTTGCTATTCCGAATGGAAGTTTGATCATATTGAAATGGACTTCGTGACTGGTTTTCCAAAGTCCAAGCGTGGAAATGATGCTATCTTCGTTGTCATTGACAAGCTTACTAAAGTGGCTCATTTTCTTCCTATCAAAGAATCTATCACAGCAGCTCGGCTTGGCAGAGCTATACACCTCCAGGATTGTCTCCTTGCACGGCATTCCACAAGTGATCTCTTCAGACCGTGGCAGCATCTTTACCTCCAAGTTTTGGGATTCTTTTCAGAAGGCCATGGGCACCAACATTCATTTCAGCACAGCTTTCCATCCTCAAACAAGTGGCCAAGTCGAGCGAGTAAATCAAATCCTTGAAGATATGCTCAGGGCTTGTGTCATTTCTTTCGGTATGAAGTGGGAAGATTGTCTTCCATATGCCGAAGTTCTCCTACAACAACAGCTTCCAAGCGAGTTCGGCAAGGCCCCATTCGAAATTCTCTATGGCGAAAGTGCCGTACTCCTCTCAATTGGTCCGAGACAGTGAACGCCAACTTCTTGGCAATGACTTGATCACGTATGTAAGAAATGTGCAAAGTCATTCGTGAGAATCTCAAAGCCGCATAATCGCGCCAGAAGAGCTATTATGATGATAAGCACCGTGATGTGGCTTTTGAAATCGGAGACCATGTCTACCTCGCGTCTCTCCAATGAAAGGCACTCGCCGCTCGGTATCAAAGGGAAGCTTGCCCCTAGATACGTGGGTCCTTTCAAGATCATTGGCAAAAGAGGCGATCTCGCCTATCAACTTGAGCTTCCAACCAACTTCGCAAACGCACGATGTGTTTCACGTGTCACAACTTCGCAAGTGCTTCAAGACTCTGAACGCACTATCAACTTCAAGAGATTGACCTTCAAGAAGATCTCTTATCATGAGCACCCCCTGCTATTCTTGAAGAAACCGAGCGCAAGACTCGCAACAAGTCAATCAAATTCTCAAAGTGAAGTGGTCACACCATTCCGACCGAGAAGCCACCGGGAGCGCGAGGATCACCTCCGTTCGAATATACGGAGTTCTTTCAGTCCTAGATCTCGGACGAGATCCTCTTGTAGTGGTGGAGTGTTGTAACACCCCGGAAGTAACTTTCCATATTTGTAACTCCAACTCTTGCCATTTTCGCATTGTGATATGATATTCCTCCGTGGTTGGGTTTTTCTTCATTTTGCATTTTGTCCATGTCATGCATTTTTATCATGTCATCATGTGCATCGATTTGCATACGTGTTCGCCTCATGATTCCGAGCATTTTTCCCGTTGTCCGCTTTTGCAATCCGCACTCCTATCTCCCCGGCGGCCCTTTTACGCTTTTTCGTGTGCGGGTACTAAACCTTCTCGAATGGACCGAGGTTTGTCCAGTGGCCTTGGTATACCACCAGAGACCACGGTCAAGTTTCGGTCATTTGGAGCTCGTTTGGTACTCCAACGGTTAACCGCGACTCTCGCAAAGGCCTCTTTTAAGTTGCAGCCCAACACCCCTTCAAAACAGCCCAATAACCCATCTAAGTCACTTCCATGCTCTCCGTCGCTCGATCACGATCGTGGGCGAAAACTACACCTCATTTGGACTCTCCTAGCTCCTCTATGCCTATTTAAACATCTCCCCGCCCAAATCCGGTCTTCTTCCCCAAACCCTAAATTTCATCCTCCGCATCGACGCTCACGCCACGGACGAAGCTGCCGCCATTCACAACGCGCGACGCCGCGTCCGCACGGACGAAGCCGCCGCCCGCGTCCGCGCCACTCACAGAACGCCACCTGTCGCGCCGCCGCTGCTGCGCCGGCTGCGCCAGCCGGGGCCAGCCGCGCCAGCCGCCGCCGCCATGCGCCGCGGGCCCTCTCAGCGGATCTCGCCGGCCCGGCCGCCCGCCTCTCCGCCGCCTCGCCGCCTGCCGCCCGCCTGCGCCGCCGCTGGCTGCGCCGTCTGCCACCGCCCCCGCCTCCCGCCGCCCGCCGCTGGCCCACCTCCGCCGGCCCGCCTCCTCCCACCTCCGCCCTCGCGCCGCTCGCCTGTCCCGCCGCCACCGCCTCCGCGAGGGCCCTGCCCGCCGCCTCCTCCCACTCGGCGCCGCCAGACTCGCCCGATCCGGATCCCGATCCCGTTGACTTCTTCCCCCCTCCTCATTTCTTCCAAGTTTTTTGCATCCTATGTTATTTTGTGGCATTTTCATCATAGTATAACTTTGCATCTGTAGCTCCATTTTGCGCGTATAATATATCAAAATGTTCGCCTCGAAGAGTAGATCATTTCATCTCATTGCATCATTTTCATTTGAGCTCATCTTGATGCCAGAAATGCTGTTAGAAGAGGGCTATGTGATGTTAGTTTCTGTTTCTTAACAGAACTTGCACTTTTGTTATTTTTGCTATGATTGATGTATGCTTCCTATGAGTTTGAGTCCTACATGTGTTTTGTAATATGCCATGCCATCTTTCCAGGGGTGTATGCCATGTATTTTTGTGATCTATGTGGTGACTAGCACAAGCATGCAAAGTAGGTGTCCTGATGTTGCTGTTTTCAGCCTGCTTAGCTGATTTTGATGCCATGTTAACTTGATGCTACCAAGAGATCCATGCATATTTTGAGATACTTCAGTAAGGATGTTTTGTTAAACATGTCTTGATCTATCCATCCATGCCTTTGTTTGCAATTATGGAGTGCCATAGCTTGAGTCAATCGAGCTCTACTTTTGCTATCAAATGTTTCCTGGCAGATTGTTTACATGTTATTCAATTTTGCCTAGGTTGTTGTGGTTGATCCATGTATGCTATGTTATTGTTCTTGCCATGTATGTCTTCTATGCCATGTCTTCTTGATGTATGTATGCTTAGTTTATCATGTAAGGCTCTGTAGTGAGTGCATCGAGCTCTTAAACATGCCTACTTGTTATCAGTTTTTGACATGTCATGTTGCTGAATCTGTTAACGAAACTTTCGATATTGACATGGGTGTTACTATATTTTCTGATCCTTTTTGGCTTATGGTCAGTAAGGGACTTTTGTTCTATGCTTTGAGTAGATTCATGCCATGCCTTGTTTTGCTATTTTAAGGTCCTGTAGCATGTAGTTTTGCTGCTCTGAACATTGCTACCTGATGCTGTTTTTGCCATGTCCAGCCTGATATTTTGTGCACTTTTGCCATGCTTGTTTGAACCTGTTATGATGTGAACTAGCCGTAGCTCAGTGCTCATCTTTTGTCAAGCATCTTGTGTAGATCACTGCCATATACTTTGTTGGTACGTTTGGGTGCAGTAGCTTAATTTCTTGTTGCTTGCTAAGTGGCATCATGCTGTTAATGGCAGATTTGTGCCATTCTTGTTTTGCTTGTCATTTGCAAACCGTGCATCCGATTCCGGTGATCTTTATATCGATTTCAACTGAAATCATCTCATCTTTCCAGTGGCATACTTGGTTTGCCAAGTTGATGCCTGGTTCATCATTTACCTTCCGGAGCGCACATACGCATTGCATATCACATCTCGCATATCATGTCATGTTTTGCATCATGTGACTTGTGCATTGCACGGTGATTTATTGTGGTTCCTTTGTTTGTGTTCTTGCTTTGGGTAGAGCCGAGACGAGTACGTGAACGAGGAACCTGTTGAGAACGCTTACGAGGATCAAGCTTTCGACAACTCGAGAACATTGCGTGCAAGATGACCATACCTCAAATCACTTCTATCTTTGCTATGCTAGTTGCTCGCTCTTTTGCTATTCCTATGCTGCGATGCCTACCACTTGCTATATCATGCCACCCATATTGCCATGTCAGCCCCTAACCATCCTTTTCCTAGCAAACCGTTGTTTGGCTATGTTACCGCTTTGCTCAGCCCTCTTATAGCGCTGCTAGTTGCAGTGAAGCTGAAGTTTGTTCCTTGTTGAACATGGAGATGTTGTTCCTTATTGGAACATGTTTACTTGTTGGGGATATCACAATATATATCTGCTATAATTAATACATCTATATACTTGGTAAAGGGTGGAAGGCTCGGCCTTATGCCTGGTGTTTTGTTCCACTCTTGCCACCCTAGTTTCCGCCATACCGTGTTATGTTCCTTGATTTTGCATTCCTTACACGGTTGGGTGATTTATGGACCCCTTGACAGTTCGCTTTGAATAAGACTCGCCCAAGAAGGCCCAACTTTGGTTTTACCATTTGCCACCTAAGCCTTTTTCCCCGGGTTTTCGCGAGCCCGAGGGTCATCTTTATTTTAACCCCGGACCAGTGCTCCTTCGAGTGCTGGCCCAAACTAGAGTGCTTTGGCGCGCCCCTCAAGGAAACTTGAGGTCTGGTTTTAGTTGTACGGACTGCTCATCCGTGTGCCACGAGAACGAGATATGTGCAGCTCCTATCGGGATTTGTCGGCACATTCGGGCGGCTTTGCTGGTCTTGTTTTATTGCTGTCGAAATGTCTTGTAGTCCGGGATTCCGAGATTGATCGGGTCTTCCGGTAGAAGGAATATCCTTCGTTGACCGTGAGAGCTTATAATGGGCTAAGTTGGGACACCCTGCAGGTAATATCTTTCAAAGCCGTGTCGCGGTTATGAGGCAGATGGGAATTTGTTAATGTCCGGTTGTAGAAAACCCGAAGTTGACCTCAGTAAAGTACACCTCAACCGCGTGTGTAACCGTGATGGTCTCTTCTCGGCGGAGTCCGGGAAGTGAACACGGTGTTGGAGTTATGTTTGACGTAAGTAGTTCAGGATCACTTCTTGATCGCTACTAGTTTCACGACCGTGCTTTGCTCCTCTTCTCGCTCTCTTTTGCGAAATAGCCACCATATATGCTAGTCGCTTGCTGCAGCTCCACTTTACAACTCTATCCTTCCTATAAGCTTAAATAGTCTTGATCTCGCGGGTGTGAGATTGCTGAGTCCCTGTGACTCACAGATTCTACCAAAACAGTTGCAGGTTCCGATGATGCCAGTGCAGGTGACGCAACCGAGCTCAAGTGGGAGTTCGACGAGGAACGTGGTCGTTATTATGTGTCTTTTCCCGATGATCAGTAGTGGTGCTCAGTTGGGACGATCGGGATCTGTGTAGCATTTGGGGTATCTTCTTTTATTTTGGTTCCAGAGTCGGACCTTGAGTGTACTCAATGATGGATGTTTATTTATGTATTGTGTGAAGTGGCATCGTAAGCCAACTATGTATCTCTTTCCTTATTTATTACATGGGTTGTGTGAAGATTACCTCACTTGCGACATTGCTTTCAATGCGGTTATGCCTCTAAGTCGTGCCTCGACACGTGGGAGATATAGCCGCATCGAGGGCGTTACACTGATGCAGCCAACTTCCTGATAAAGAAGTCTTGAGCATTGAAACTGATGCCATTGAAGATATAAAAGACCAAAGTCTTCATTGCTCCTTCAAGTTTTGCTCCTGAAGAATGTCCTTTGACAGGCCATAGAGTTTGCCTGATGATATGATAAATAGTGCGGGGCAGATACTCTAGGTCTTCGACAAATAACTCCTTTGGATAATCAGCGCCATGTGGCAAAGGCTTCATCATGCTCAGCATTTGGCTCATGTTGGGCTCTGGCTTCTGAAAGATGCTCTCCAAAGCATTGCGGTGAAGCTGACAACCGGGTTCATATAGTTCACTTGGAGTGGGCAGACCAGTGAGCTCAATAGTGTCAAAAGCTTTAGCTTCATGGTGTACATTGCCTGTCATCCACTCAAGGACCCATGTCTTCGGATCCCTGTTGTAGCCGCGAATGTGGAGGGTGGCATAGAATTGCAGCAGAAGCTCTTCATTCCAATGCTCCTTATCAGTCACAAAATTCAGCAATCTAGCATCACGGAAGCAGTCAAGGGCTTCTTCAAGGCATGGCAGTCCAGCAATGGCTTCACAGTCAAGACGCATATGAGGGAAGATGCACCCTTGATCATAAAGAACACAAGAATAATAACTGCGCTGCTGACAGCTCCAGAACCGATCTGATGAAATCCTTGGCTTGGAATAAGGGTTCTTGGCGCTATCAAAGAAAGTGTTGTGCGCAATGAAGCCATTTGCATTGAAGGACCCTGGTGAAGTGGCAGTACCTGGAAACCTGGGCAATCTTGGCTTTGGCTTCTGGACCTGAGGCCTGTGCTCGACATGATAATCAAATTGCGGACCAGCAGCAGGAGGAGGAACCAGAATAGGCCATCTGACAGTGACCAGCTGACCATAGTTGTATGCTTGCTCAATAGTATGTGGCCTAGGAGGCGGTACAGGAGCAGTGGCAGTGGTAGTGGCAGTGACTTCAGGCTGCAGATTGGCATCAGGTGCAGCATTGACTTCAGGTGCTATCACTTCGGGCACCACATTGACTTCAGTCGCCACATTAGCTTCAGCCATGACAACGTCATTGGCTTCAGTGTTGGTGTTGGTGGTTGCCTCAATGTTGTTAACCTCCACTTGAGTAGCTGGAGGGTCAGACACGTTCTCCTCGAGAACAACTTGGTTGGTTGGGGGTGTAGCAACACGTTCTTCTTCTTCTCTTGGTTCTTCTTGGTCATCGGCTGATGCAGCCGGAATATCTTCAGCCATGTTGGCTTCAGTCTCGGGGTTGTTCACAGTTGGAGAGGTTTCAGGAAAGACTTGGCGTGAAACGGATTGGCGCTCTTCTCCTTCTAGAACACTTGACAGAGTGACCTATGGCCTTGGTCCTTTGTGAAGCCTACGAAACGCTAGCGACGCTTGTGGAGATGGAGTTGGTTGGGCCACAAAGTCTTCATCTTCAATCACTGGAGTGGTGACTTGAGTTGGGGGAGTAACCGGTATTTCTGCTTGACGAGGGGAGTCTTGTGGGTGATCAGCCCATGAGTCATCCTGAGCAATTAGCGCCAAAGGACGACCAATGCTGATGAGTTCGCTGTTCGTGAGAACAGGCGATGATACCACATTATGCTCGATCTGAGGAAGGACTTCATCATCGTCAACATTGTCTTGATGACCAATGTCTTCAACTATGATGGGGTCAACAGCTGGAATGTCTTCAGCTTCAGGAGCCTCTGTGGAAGCAGGCTCATGAGCTATCATTCGACGTTCTTGTTGTGCAGATTCAGGACGAGCAACAGAAATCGGCTCGACGACAAGGGGCTCTGTGGGAGCAGACCGATCTCTCTTCTTGGTCTTGCACTTCTTGGTGGGTGGAGCATCATCAGTGGTGTTCTTGGTCTTGCGCTTTCTGGCCTTGGCTTCAGCTGCCCTTGTCTTCTGAAGCTCTGAAGCCACTGTGGGGACCTTAGGCTTCACGCCTGTCATACTAGCTGGGAAGACAATGTGAGGTTCTTCCCTCCTGGATGGTTCAGCTTGGTCCACAGATGGCTTCTTCTTCTGCTTGGCAGCCATCTTAGGGTCGAGCCAGGACGCCCAAGTGCCTTGCGCTTCTCAGCTTCATTGTAAGCTTGAACACACTTGGCAGCGAGAATCTTCATGCGCTCACGAGAACCTTTGGCTTCATCACGTTTCTTGTGAAACGCTTCCTTGAGCTCATGCAGCATGACCTTGAAGTTTTGGATGTCTGCCACGCTGAGCTTGGCCATGTGCTTCTTGAACTGAGCCTTTTCATAATCGATCTTGTGCTTCAGCTCAACAATTTTCTGAGCAAGAGCCAACTTAGGAGCAATGGCGTCATGGAAGGAGACGCTTAGGCCAATGGGAAGTTGCAGATCGTCAAAGCTGAGGTTGGGGGTGTCAAACCACTCATCAATGAAGTTGTTCAGTACTTCCACATCAAAGAGAGGCAAATCATTGAAGATTTCCGCCTCTTGCTTGCTCTTTATCAGCTGCTCAAGAGCGTCATCAGCAAGATCATCATCACTTGATAGATCAATGGCGTCATTCTCATTCCTCAGAACAGCAGCAGGGGTCAGAGCTGGGCCAGTGGTGTGCATGGGCTTCTTTTTCTTTTTCTCAGACTTGGAGATGCGTGAGAGATCTTCAGACTGCACACTTAGTGCAGGAGGAGCAGTGGCCAGAGGCTTCACTCGCGAAGCTTTTGGTGCAGGGGAAAGCTTCGAAGCCTTGGGTTTCTTCAGCTTCTTTGGCTTCAGTGGTTGTAACACCCGGATGATTAGGGAACAGTAATCACCCCGGTTCTGTTAATTAACTACCTGTTGATTCGAATCCGTCCTAAAACAAAAAAATCAAAACTAGATCAAACGAAAAAGGGTTTCGAAAATAAATTCTAAAATGTTCGGGGGCTGTTTAAAATAACTAACCTAATATTAGTGGGGTGCACTAATTTTTACAAAATGCCAGAGCATTTTAAATAAACTAAAAACAGAAAAAGAAAATAATAAAAAGAGAAAACAAAAATAAATCAAAGGGGAAACCCCTCGCCCAAAGAGCCCTCCCTCTCCCCACTTGGCCCATTCCCTTCCTCGGGTCGCCCACGCCCAGCCGCCGCCGATAACCCCCCACTCCGCTGGCTAACCCTAGCCGCCACCCCACTCCTCCCCCGCGCCCGCTCCCTCGCCCTCCCCGATCGGATCGGGGCGGAGAGAACCCCGACCGAGCCCCCTCCGCCACGCCTCCCACGCCTTCGTCGGCGCCCCCCGCCCCCCGCCCCGGACCTCCCTCCTCCCGTCGCCGCCTAGGAGCCCTCTCCTCCCCTCCGCCGCCCCCAGCCCGGGCGATCACTGCTGGTCCGGCTCGGCCTCCACGCCTCCGTCGCCGGGCGCCGCCTTCCCGACCTCCTCCCCGACGGTCTCCCCTGCCCCCATCGAGCCCGCCTGCCGAGACCCTACCCCCCTGTGAGGCTCCTCCTTTCCCCCCTCCGCCGACGAAGGCTCCGGCCACAGCAGAAACCCCCTGCTCCGCTCTCTCCTCGTCGACGCCAGCCCGGCCCCGCCCCGCCCTGGCCGGTTCGGTCGCCTTGTGGCAGACCGCTGCCGTTCCTCTTCCTCCCCCGCTGGGATCCGATCGGCCGGCCACCGCACGGCCTTCCCCCTTCCTTCTCCTCCGACGGCGAACCCTCCGCGCCCCTAAGGGCGCCTGAGCCCTCGTTCCTCTGTTCGGGCGCCTCGCCGCCCCGACCGAGCCCCTGCCTCAAGACGGGCGCTGCCCCGCCGAACCCACCACCACCCCCGCTCGTCGCCTCGGCTCGCCGGCCTGGCTGGCCGCCGGGCCACTGCCCGTGCCTCGGCGCCTGGTCGCGCCCGATCCGCCTCGAATGAGCCCGATTCGGGCATCGCTGCAACGCCTGCACGCATGATGTTGGGCCATAGGCCCATCGACATGGGGCCCCCCCCAAAAAAAAACAAAAGAGAACGTTTTAAATTAAAAAAGTTAAAATGGAAATAAAATGAATTAAATTAATTAACTAATTAATTAATTAATTAATTAATTAAGTAATTAATTAAACTAATTAATTTGAATTAATTAACCCTAATCATTAATTAACTTAATTAACTAAGGTTAATTAACTTTGATTAGGCTAATTAAATTAATTAGTCATTAGTGAATGACATGCGGACCCACTGTCAGGGTTGACTCACCAACCCCGTTGATCGATGACGCCAAGATGACATCATGTCGATGTCATAAATGCAATTTCAAATTAATTAAAATTCCGAAATTAATAAAATCTTTTATAAATCATATCTTTTAACCGTAATCCGATTAAAATAATTTCAACATGAAAGTTGCTCGAACGACGAGACGAATCCGGATACGCAGTCCGCTCGTCCACCACACGCCTCTAACCTATCGAACCTGCAAACCTTCCTCTCGGTTCATCCGTCTCGACAGACGTCCGAACCGGATAACTTCCTGATGTTTTCCCCTAAACCAAGTACCCTTCTTACCACGTTAGGGCACGCCTAGCATCGCTTCTTGGCATGTCATGCATCGTTATGCATCTGTTACGTGTATTCATTGTTTCTTCCCCTCTTCTCTTGGTAGACTACGAGACCGACAACAGCTGCGGTGGCCGTTCGACCACGGTGTTGACGACCCTCTCTCTTGCTGTGAGCAACCAGCAAGCCCCCTTGATCACCAGATATCGCTTACTCTTATCTACATCGCTTGCATTAGAGTAGCATAGCATGTTACTGTTTTCAGATACTCCTATACCGCTGCATAGCCCGTCCTTGTAACTTCGTTGTTACCTTACCCGCAATCCTATATGCTTAGTATAGGATGCTAGTACTTTCATCTGTGGCCCTACTTTCGTCCGTCTGCCGTGCTATATTATCGGGCCGTGATCACTCGGGAGTTGATCACGGTATATACTATATACTTATACATGATACATGTGAGACTAAAGTCGGTCGGTGATGGAGCACCATGAGTGGATCTTTGTATGAGCGACAGGCAGGTTGAGACCGCCTAGGAGAGAGGTGGGCTGGCCTGTTCGGCGCTCGCGGTTACTTAACACGCTTAACGAGGTCTTGGTATTTGATCCGAGTTGGCTACGAGCTTATACGCACTAACCATCTACGCGGGAGTAGTTATGGGTATCCCGCGTCGTGGTATCACCCGGCACTTCAGACGTCACGACGACGGCGCGCTGGCCGGATTGGACTGGAACGCTCCTGGGCTAGGTCTGCTTCGGTCACAGATGTAACGTGAGTGTGTTTCGAGGCGATGGGCCTGCACTTCTGCGCTTAGGTTTAGACCGCGTGTTGGCCTCTCTGTTGTGCCTAGGTGGGGCTGCGACGTGTTGATCTTACGCGTCGGGCATGACCCCGGAAAGTGTGTCCGCCAAATGGGATCAAGCGTTTGGGTAAGATGGTGCACCCGCAGGAAGTTAATCTATTCGGATAGCCGTGATCTTGGTAACAGGACGACTTGGAGTTGTACCTTGAGCTTATGACAACTAGAACCGGATACTTGATAAAACACACCTTCCAAGTGCCGATACAACCGTGGTCGCCTCGCTCGTGGTTATGAGCAGGGGATTGCCGGGTAGGATTATTGCTATATGATGTTACTTGGAGGACTTCCGTTGTCCTCTTCTGTCTGTGCAAGACAGGTGTCTAGAAGCGTAGTCTTCGTTAAGACTAGCTATCCCCCTCTTATTCTGGCATTCTGCAGTTCAGTCCACTGATATGGCCTTTACCCATATATCCATGCATAAGTAGTGTAGCTCCTTGCTTGTAGTACTTTGGATGAGTACTCACGGTTGCCTTGTTCCCCTTTTCCCCTATCTCTACTCGATTGCTGCAATCGACGATGGAGCCCAGGAGCGACGCCGCCGCCTATGACGACTACTACTCGAGGCGCCTACTACTACGTGCAGCCCGACGACGACTGGGAGTGACCTAGGAGGATCCTGCAGGAGGCCTGCTCCTCTTCGATCAGATCCCGCTTTGTGCTAGCCATCTTAAGGCAAACTTGTTTAACTTATGTCTCGTACTCAGATATTGTTGCTTCCACTGACTCGCCTATGATCGAGCACTTGTATTCGAGCCCTCGAGGCCCCCGGCTTGTATTATGATGCTTGTATGACTTATTTTATTTGTAGAGTTGTGTTGTGATATCTTCCGTGAGTCCTTGATCTTGATCGTATACATTTGCGTGCATGATTAGTGTACGATTGAATCGGGGCGCCAAGTTGGTATCGAGCCGATCGCTGTAGGAATCCCCTTCCACACTCCTTGGTCAAGTCGAGTCTAGACATTGCAAAACTTTTACTAACTTGGCTGTGTGCCTTATGGGCCCACGCCGCCATCGGGTGGTACTAGGATCTTTTACTCCTCGACCTTTACTCGGGACTCGACTCTCTTCTACTCGGGTTAAACGATTTTACTAACTATCACTAGGATCCCGTGACCGCATTCACCCCGAGTTGGATATAGCCTTAGTTGTTTTTGGAATTGTATTTGAGCAATTTCCACACCGTCATTTGACTCCTTTGAAACGCCTTTGTTTTCAGATGGAACCCACGAGGCAGGTCGTGCGCCACACGACGGCCATTGGTGCCTCGGGATCACTGCGGTGCTAGCCGAGATGATGACCTATCCGGTTATCGCTGGCACCCCGAGTACACCGCCTATGAGGAGTACCAGACTATAACCAGGAGCAGACAGCGCCATCGCCCACCTCTACTCTCGGAGTACGAGTCCACTCATCGGCCGCACACCGCACATGGTGTTGGAGTGACCATCGATATGGCAGTCCACGATGCTGCTTATGCTGCTCGACACGCCTTCGTGCAGAGTATCGAGAGTTGGACACCTCCCCTTCGTGCACATTGCTATCGCGTCGATGTTGGTGAGGAGGGTTACTACACCGCTGCCTACACCATCGTTACCAGAGAGCCTTCCACCATCGTAACTTTGTTCGCATGCCGATGGGCTGGATCGAGCTAACCGGCTCTTCGCCACGAGTTGTACATCACCCGTCGGCACCTCTACTGCGTGCTCGACGCTGATGCACCCTTTGTCCGATCCGGAGAGCTGCGCGCTCGCGATCTACCCAGCCAGACCGTGATGCCCTGTGGTGTCGGTTGGCGGACGGGAGGCTACTCTCCGCACTTGGCCCTTTCACGCCACCGGACGCCGGATTCAGCACCGAGTATCCGCGGCCCCTGTGTCACCGACGTGGAGGACTATCCACCGCCAAGACTATCGACTTTCAAAGCTACAGCTACCTCCGCAGTACCGCGTGGGACTGATGTAGACTTGCTTGTTAGCATTTGATGTATTCGCCGCGAGCCTGTGTGCCGCCTATGATGTAGTAGTCTATGTACTGGACTCTATGTATCGAACTCTATGCATGATTCCTTTTGTAAGATATGCCAACTACTATGTAGTTCCCATCATGCTGCTTTCATTATGCATGTTTCATCATGAATGATTCCTGTCTCTTGCTTAATTTCTCAAATGCTGAACTACCCCTGTTATATAATAGCAGGATGGTTAGGCCAGCAGGTCATGGTCGTGGTGCCAACTTCCCACCACCGCCGAGTACATGGCTGGTATGATCCAACAGCTCGAGATGAATCGCCAGTTCATGGAGAACATGATGGCTCGCCTCGCCTCAATATGCACCAGACCCAAACGGACAACAACTCGCAGGATTTCATACGCTGAACCCCAGCGGTACCGCAGCTCAACTCAGCCATCGGATGTCGATGATCGCCCGTGACATCACCTATGAGATGGAGTCTGCTGATGTAGCCCCGCCAGCTATGTCACCTTTGCTTCCTTCTTCTGAAGGGACCCGCAGCTCAATGGTGGGACAGCCACCGCGACTTCGCCAGCTTGGAACACTCATCACCTGGCCAGACTTCCGGGCTGCCTTCCGTGCCCGCTTCATCCCTCAAGGGGTCATGGACCGGAAGAAGCGTGAGTTCCGCAACCTCACCCAAGGCAACAAGACTGTTGAAGCCTATCATCACGAGAGTTCTGGACTTGTCTCGCTATGTCAAGAGGATATTGCAACCGATGCACGCTTGACAGAGAAGTTCGTGACGGACTTCAAGTCGACATCAAGCTCGCACTACTAGTGCACGACTTTGCTGATTTCGCCACCTTGGTGAACAAAGCTATCAATGTCGAAACTGGTCTGCAGGAATACCAGAGCTCTAACAGGCGCAACCGTGACACGGGCTCATCTTCGGGCCCGTCCTCGCAGAAGCGCAAGATATGGATTCCCAATAGCATGTACCAGCCGAATGCATCTGCTTCAAAGCAGAACTATGCTACACCTCGTCTGCCTACAACTAAGCAGCCAAGCTTCCAGCTCCACCACCCCAAGCTCCTGTCCCACTCCCAATAATGGCTTATGCTTCAAAGCGGACAGCCAGGCACCGTGCTAGAGAATGCAACCGAACCAGAATCAATCGCCCTTCCAAAGAATCGGCCGTGGAAACAACCGAACCGCAACAACACCGGCAAGTCTTATGGGCAAGCTCAGGCCAACCACGTTGATCCGAACGAAGCTCAAGACCAGCCACATCGTGATGGGTACACTTCAGTAAATTCAGTACTGATCTGTTTTATTCGATTCAGAGCATCGCATTCATTCATGTCTCAAGACTTTGCATACAAGCACGACGTTAAGTGTGAAGAGATGAACTCTTCGGTAGTGGTAAAACCCCATTGGGACAATGTCAAACCTCCATGGTTGGCGCCGACGCCCCGTGGAAATCGAAGGGCTGGAATTCTATGCCTCCCCATTATCCTCAAGACGCCTAACATCGACCTCATTTTGGGGATGGATTGGTTGAAAGCGCATACTGGCGCCAATCGCTTGCGCCACTAAGACCGCCCATCTGCTACACCCTTCGATGAAATAGTAAGCTACAATGCTCGTCGGTTCAAGATGCCGAGGCAAGGCTCTATGCATTGAATGCATTGAACGCCGCACCCTCGAGGGAATTGAAAACATTCCTGCTGCTTGCGATTTCCAAGACGTCTTTCCTCAAGAACTTCCAGGATTCCCCTGCTAGAGCTGTCGAATTCGCCATCGACTTGAAACCAGTGCACCACTCCTATAGCCAAGCGTCCCTACAAGATGCCGCCGATGAACTCCTTGAGCTAAAGGAGGAAATCGACAAATCTCTTCAAAGCGGCTTCATTCGCCCAAGTTGCTCTCCTTGGGGAGCACCTTCTCTCTTTGTCAAGAAGAAGGATGGGACAAACCGATTGGTCCAAGACTACCGTCCTATAAATCAAGCTACCATTCGAATAAGTATCCTCTTCCTCGGATCAATGATCTTTATGATCAATTGGCTGGTTCGTCGTTGTTCTCAAACTCGACTTGAGGTTGGGTTACCACCAGATCCGTGTTCGTGAGGAGGATATCCCCAAGACCGCATTTGTGACTCGTTATGGTTCATACGAGTACACCGTCATGTCTTTCGCTTAACCAATGCTCCAGCCACCTTCTCTACTCGATGAACTATATATTCATGGATTACCTCGACAAGTTCGTCGTGGTTTATCCGGATGATATCCTGATCTATTCCAAGAATGAAGAAGAACATGCTGAACATCTTCGTCTTGTGCTGTGGAAAAGCTACGAGAGCATCAACTCTATGCCAAGTTCTCCAAGTGTGATCTGGCTTCCCGAAGTAACCTACCTTGGACATGTCATCTCTAAGGATGGTATTGCCGCCAACCCCGAACGAGTTCAAGCTATTCTCGATTGACTCCTCCAAGAACGTTAATAAGTCGAAGTTTTCTCGGTCTCGCCACTATTGCCGTCGATTCGCCGAGAACTTCTCCAAGATTGCTGTGCCTCGACTAACCTGTTGCATAAGGCGCCAAATTCCAATGGATGATAAGTGTCGGAAAGTTTCCGGGCACTCAAAGACAAGTTGACTTCTGCCCCGATGCTAGCTCCTCCCGATACTAAGAAGGACTTCACATTTATCGCGACGCATCTCGTCAAGGTTTAGGCGGTGTCCTAATGCAAGAGCGCAGTAGTTGCTTATGCCTCTCGACAGATTGCGCCCTCACGAGGAGAACTACCCAGTTCACGACCTCGAACTTGTCTGTCATTCATGCGCTAAAGCAATGGCGACATTACCTTCTCGGTAATCGCTATGAGATCTACACCGACCACCAAAGTCTGAAGTATCTGTTTACTCAGCCAGACCTGAACCTCCGTCGCCAGAGATGGATGGAGACTGTTGCAGACTTTGATTTGGGTATTTCCTATACGTGCAAGGCTAATGTAATGGCTGATGCCTTGAGCCGCAAGTCTTATGCAACCACCTTCAGTTCACAAAGTTCAGCCCTCACTTGTTGAAGAATTCAGAAAGCTGAACCTCCATATTGTTCCTCCGGTGCACTTCGCTCCCCTCCTCCGGAGTTCCGCAAGATGAATCTCCGTGTTGTTCCCTGTGGTTCCCTCTATACCCTGGCTGTTGAACCCGATCTCGTGGGCACCATAAAGACAATGCAGGATTTGACTCGAAGTCTACAAGCTTAAACAAGACATCGGAAAGGAAATCCTCATCCTTCACTATTGCCGATGATGGCGCCTTGTACTTCAAAGGCCGCCTAGTGGTGCCATGTAAGAAGGAAAATCTGAATATGACTCGGAAGGTTATGCAAGAAGCTCATGATACGCCTCTATGTATCCACCCGGCAGTACAAAGATGTATCAAGACATTCGCCGAGATTCCGTGGTCTAATATGAAGCAGGACATTGCTCGCTATGTTTCGAGTGTGACGCTTGCCGTCAGATCAAAGCAGAACATCAAAGGCCCGCTGAACTCGCAGCCTATCTCTATTCCGAATGGAAATGGGACCATGTTGAAATGGACTTCGTCACCGGATTTCCCAAATCGCAGAAAGGTAATGATGCTATTCTTGTCGCCATTGACCGCTTTCTAAAGTTGCACATTTTCGGCGGTCAAAGAAACGATCACCGCTAGCCAGCTTGCAACGCCTATATGTCCGAATTGTTTCACTTCACGGTATTCCACCTGGTTATCGATTCGGACCGTGGCAGCTTATTCACTTCAAGATTCTGGGCAAGTTTTCAAGAAGCTATGGGGACTCATTTATCTTTCAGTACTGCTTTTCATCCGCAGTCTCAAGGGCAAGTTGAACGTGTCAACCAAATTCTCGAAGACATGCTTCGAGCTTGTGTCGTTTCATTCGGCAAGAAATGGGAGGAATCTCTCCCGTATGCTGAGTTCTCTTATAATAATAGCTATCAAGCTAGTCTGAAGATGGCCCCCTTCGAAGTGTTATATGGACGAAAGTGCCGAACCCCTCCGAACTGGTCGAAATGGGAACGCCCACTCTTCGTCCGGATATTATCCAACATGCCAAGAACAAGTCCGCATTATTCGCGAGAATCTCAAGACCGCTCGGCCTCAAAAGAGTAATTATGACCGTCATCACAAAGACATGGTCTATCAACTTGGCGAAAAGGCCTATCTTCGCTACACCAATGAAGGGTGCTCACCGCCGGATCAAGGGCAAGTTAGCTCCTCGCTATATTGGCCCTTTCACTATTCTCGAAAGGCGTGGAAAAGTGGCTTATCAAGCTGGAGCTTCGTCGAACCTTTCTCGAGTTCACGATGTGTTCCACGTGTCCCAACTCCGACGCTGCTTCAAGGACCCAATCCGAGCAAAGTGGACCATGAAGTGCTCGAATTGCAACAGGACCTCTCCTATAAAGAGCATCCGTCCGTATTCTCGACCAAGCTGAACGCCGCACCCGCCGAAGGCGATCAAGTTCTCAAAGTCCAATGGTCGAATCACTCAAGATGAAGCCACACAGGAACGCGAGGATCGTCTACGGATGAATATCCCGCACTCTTTCCTTCTACCTCCTAAATCTCGGACGAGATTTCTTGTAGTGGAGGAGATTTGTAACACCCGGATGATTAGGGAACAAGAATCACCCGGTTATGTTAATTAACTACTCGTTGATTCGAACCGTCCTAAAACAAAAAATCAAAACTAGAACAAACGAAAAAGGTTTCAAAATAAATTCTAAAATGTTCGGGGCTGTTTAAAATAACTAACCTAATATTGGTGGGTGCACTAATTTTTACAAAATGCCGAGCATTTTAAATAAACTAAAAACAGAAAAAGAAAATAATAAAAGAGAAAAAAAAATAAATCAAAGGGGAAAACCCCCGCCCAAAGAGCCCCCCCTCCCCACTTGGCCCATTCCCTTCTCGGGCCGCCCACGCCCACCTGCAGGCCGCCATAACCCCCCCCCACTGGCTAACCCTAGCCGCCACCCCACTCCTCCCCCACGCGCCCGCTCCCCTCGCCCTCTCCCCGATCGGATCGGGGGCGGAGAGAACCCCCGACCGAGCCCCCTCCGCCACGCCTCCCACGCCTTCGCGGCGGCCCCCGCCCCCCCCGCCCGGACCTCCCTCCTCCCCTCGCCGCCTAGGAGCCCTCCTCCTCTCCTCCGTCGCCCCAGGGCGAGCCCGGGCGGCGCCGCTGTGTCCGGCTCGGCCTCCACGCTCCCGTCGCGCCGCCTCCCCGACCTCCTCCCGACGGTCTCCCCGCCCCCATCGAGCCCGCCGGCCGAGACCCTACCCCCCTGTGAGGCTCCCCTCCTTCCCCCCCCCTGCCGACGAAGGCTCCGGCCACGCGCCGCAGCAAACCCCGGATCCGCTCTCTCTCGCTGACGTGGCCCCGCCCTGCCCTCGCCCGGTTCGATCGCATGTGACAGACCGCGCGCCCTGCTCCCTCTTCCTCCCCTCGCTGGGATCCGTCGGCCCGCCACCTGCACGGGCCTTCCCCTTCCTTCTCCTCCGACGGCGAACCTCCGCGCTTTAGCGGGCGCCTCGAGCCCCTCGCTCGCCCTCGCGCCGCCCGACCGAGCCCCCTGCCTCAAGACGGCGCTGCCCCGGCCAACCCACCACCACCTCGCTCGCCTCGCCTCGCTGGCTGGGCTGGCCGGCCGGCGCTGCCGGCCAGGCCTCGGCCAGACGCCGGCCCCGTGCCTCGGCGCCTGGTCGCGCCGATCCGCCCTGAACGAGCCGATCGGGGCATCGCCAGCAACGCCCGCACCAGATGTTGGGCCATAGGCCCTTGACATGGGGCCCCTTTAAAAAAAAAAAACAAAAAGAACGTTTTAAATTAAAGCAGAATTAAAATGGAAATAAAATGAATTAAATTAATTAACTAATTAATTAATTAATTAATTAATTAAGTAATTAATTAAACTAATTAATTCTGAATTAATTAACCTAATCATTAATTAACTTAATTAACTAAGGTTAATTAACTTTGATTAGGCTAATTAAATTAATTAGTCATTAGTGAATGACATGCGGGACCCACTGTCAGGTTGACTCAGTCAACCTCGTTGATCGATGACGTCAAGATGACATCATCTCGATGTCATAAATGCAATTTCGAAATTAATTAAATAATTAATTAAAATTCCAGAAATTAATAAAATCTTTTATAAATCATATCTTTTAATCCGTAATCCGGATTAAAATAATTTCAACATGAAAGTTGCTCAGAACGACGTGACGAATCCGGACACGCAGTCCGTTCGACCACCACACGCCTCTAACCTATCGAACCTGCAAACTTTCCTCTCCGGTTCATCTGTCTGACAGACGTCCGGAACCGGGATAACTTCCCGGATGTTTCCCCCCCCTAAACCAGTACCCTTCTTACCACGTTAGGGCACGCCTAGCATCGCTTCTTGGCATGTCATGAATCGTTATGCATCTGTTACTTTGTATTCATTGTTTCTTCCCCTCTTCTCTTGGTAGACTACGAGACCGACGCTGCGGTTGGCCGATTCGACTACGGTGTTGACGACCCTCTCTCTTGCAGAGCAACCAGCAAGCCCCCCCTTGATCACCAGATATCGCCTACTCTTATCTACACCGCTTGCATTAGAGTAGCATAGCATGTTCTTGTTTTGATACTCCTATCTTCGCTGCATAGCTTTGTCCTTGTAACTTCGTTGTTACCTTACCGCAATCCTATATGCTTAGTATAGGATGCTAGTACTTTCATCCGTGGCCCTACTTTCTTGTCCGCTTTGCGTGCTATATTATCGGGCCGTGATCACTCGGGAGTTGATCACGGTATATACTATATACTTATACATGATACATGTGAGACTAAAGTCGGTCGGTGATGGAGCACCCATGAGTGGATCTTTGTGGCGGAGCGGCAGGCAGGTTGAGACCGCTTAGAGAGAGGTGGGCCTGGCCTGTTCGGCGTTCGCGGTTACTTAACACGCTTAACGAGGTCTTGGTATTTGATCTGAGTTGGCTCTGAGCTTATACGCACTAACCATCTACGCTGGAGTAGTTATGGGTATCCCGCGTCGTGGTATCACCAAGCACTTCAGACGTCGACGGAGCGGGCTAGGCCGGATTGACTGGAACGCTTTCTGGGCTAGGTCTGCTTCCGTCACAGACGCATAGCGTGCAGGTGTGTGCTCAGGCGATGGGCCTGCACCCTGCGGCGCTTAGGTTTAGACCGCGTGTTGGCCTCTCTGTTGTGCCTAGGTGGGGCTGCGACGTGTTGATCTTACGCGGCGGGCATGACCCCGGAAAGTGTGTCCGCCAAATGGGATCAAGCGTCTTGGGTAAGATGGTGCACCTGCAGGAAGTTAATCTATTCGGATAGCCGTGATCTTCGTAACAGGACGACTTGGAGTTGTACCTTGAGCTTATGACAACTAGAACCGGATACTTGATAAAACACACCCTTCCAAGTGCCGACATACAACCGTGGTCGCCTCGCTCGTGGTTATGAGCGTGGGATTGCCGGGTAGGATTATTGCTATATGATGTTACTTGGAGGACTTCCGTTGTCCTCTTACGTGCATGCAAGACAGTGTCCGAAGCGTAGTCTTCGTTAAGACTAGCTATCCCCTCTTATTACGGCATTCTCAGATTCGGTCCACCGATATGGCCTTTACCCATATATCCATGCATAAGTAGTGTAGCTCCTTGCTTGCGTAGTACTTTGATGAGTACTCACGGTTGCCTTGTTCCCCTTTTCCCTATCTCTACTCGATTGCTGCAATCGACGATGGAGCCAGAGCGAGCGACGCCGCCTATGACGACTACTACTCCGGAGGCGCCTACTACTACGCAGCCCGCCGACGGCGACCTGGGAGTGACCTAGGAGGATCCTGCGGGAGGCCTGCTCCTCTTCGATCAGATCCCGTTTGTGCTAGCCATCTTAAGGCAAACTTGTTTAACTTATGTCCGTACTCAGATATTGTTGCTTCCACGACTCGCCTATGATCGAGCACTTGTATTCGAGCCCTCGAGGCCCCGGCTTGTATTATGATGCTTGTATGACTTATTTTATTTGTAGAGTTGTGTTGTGATATCTTCCTTGAGTCCTTGATCTTGATCGTATACATTTGCGTGCATGATTAGTGTACGATTGAATCGGGGCGCCACAGTTGGTGCAAAGGCGCTCGTCGTAATCAGCGCCGTCTGCGCAGTTGATCCACGTCTGTCCCTTGAACCATAATATGATTGATGAGACCTTCTAGATTGTAGAAGGGCCCAACAAGATTGGGTTCAGCTTCGCGCGTGCCATCGACACGAGGAGCAGAGGGACCTGGATTGAAGTCTAATCCCCGCAACTTCTTGTTTTCTTTGGCCGAGTTCTTGGCAAACTGGAAGTTGCGCTTGAACAGATTTTCATCACGACACCATAGCAATGAAGATGGGTCGGCATCTGCAGGCTGTGGTCCATGGACCATGCAAGGGTAGAAGCCTTGTTCAATGGCTTCAGCTCTGGACCTGGGAGGAAGATTTTTTACAAGATTTCTCCCCAGGGTCGCTTGATGGCATTCTTCTCAGCATATTCCTGGGTCACGAACCTATACTTGTACCATTGTTCTGCCCAATATCTTCGAATCCATTGGATTCAGGTTTTTTGCTGATTGTAGTCCTCCTCTGGATCTGTCCTGTACAACTCATAGAGGTTAGGAGGCAAATCTCTTGATGTGTTCCCACGGTGCTGTCTACCACCTTCCTTGCAGACTTCTCTGTTGCCATGAGGTTCAGACTGAATGGCTTCAACACTGTCAAAGGCTTCCGTCTGCTGGTCAGACAGGAACTGGCTTCGGGAGAGTTGATGTGATGTTATAAGAATTCTGCAAATGAATGCAGACTATGAGAACCATGGGATTCTCGCACGGACATGTACCTGTGATAGCATTAGAGATGCGAGGGAAGGGGAAGAGGTCATATGCATTCTCAGAAGATTTTGAAGATAAATCAGTTTAGAAGACATTGACCTCATAGCGCGAAGACATTCACTTATATGTTGAGAGTTGGTTCCAGATTTGTAAAAATCCAAGAATAAGTACAAGTGAGGAATCTAACTACGTGTGAAGCATTGGTGAATATACTAGGCATCATATGAGATGCAGACAGGATAGCTCCAAATTTGTGGAGGCAGAAACCAATTTTGGTAAAAAGGGTGAATCTATAGGATCTAAAAGACGGTAAAAAGAGGGTTTTAATTTACCACACGATGAACTGCTAGACGGAGTAGAAGATGAGGCCGAGCAGTTCGATCTTCCGTGCCCTAACTTGGCGACGGAGGACCTATGGCGGCAGCGGAGAAGACGATGTCCGCGGCCGGCGTGAAGACGACGTCGGAGAGGTCGCAACAGCTAAGCACTTCGTCGCCGGCGTCGTCGAGAGCTAGTGGTGGCGCTAGGGTTTGTCGAGGCGGAGAGGTGGAAGAAGGATTTTGACCGTGATTGGATGTGTATTTATAGGGAAAGGGACAGCACATCGCAATTAGGCAGGTGCCCCTGGCGGTTCACATCTGAGGGATACGTGGCAAACATGCAACACATTGGGAGTTGTCCCGCGTTCCCACACCCGCCTGGACTGTCGGATGGTCGTTCCGGCTTCTCTGGGTTTCAGGCAATAAGAATTGAACATTTAAAACAGATTTCATGTTTATCTTTGTATCTTCTGCTGACAAGGACGCAGAGAAGACATTTGACAGTTTCAACAGAATGCATATGATTTGGATAGATAGAGTTTGAGGTAGAAAGCATAGAGAGGTTAGGGTCCGATCACATTCACTTAGTTCAAAAGATTCAAACGATAAGACATTGCTATAAGTGAATGCTGTAGAGGACAGAACACCAATATATGTATATAGCAGAATACAACCAAATCAACATAGTGAAGATAATCATGAAGACATGTTGAAACTGAAGACAAACCAAATGCAAAGACATAGCAAATGTAACGCCATGAGAAAAACACTTCAAACAGAAGAATTTGGTGGTGGCGTTACACACCGTATAGGAAGTATTAGACCCAGACACGTTGCACAATTATCGTGGCGCTCCAAAGTCTCCGCGTTAATGTATTCACACTTAGAATGTAAGTCTTCATTGATTGAAGATATACTTTACTTCGTGTGCTGCACATCTAAGTCATCAACATGCATAAGTGTTAGGATGTGTGCCTGATCACAGGACATTCGAGGATTCCAAGATATTTAGCTCACACCGCAACTTGCAAAACCTTTTCTCATCCAAGGGCTTTGTGAAGATATCTTCCAGTTGCTCTTCAGTGTTGACGTGTATGATATCAATATCTTCCTTCATGACATGATCTCTGAGAAAGTGATGAAGAATTTCAGTGTGCTTTGTCTTTGAGTGCTGAACTGGGTTGTTGGCAATCTTGATGGTGTTTTCGTTGTCGCAGTAGAGTGGTACTTGTTTCAGATGGATGCCATAGTCCTTGAGTGTTTGCTTCATCAATAGAAGCTGAGCGCAGCAAGATCCAACATCAATGTATTCAGATTCAGCAGTGGAGAGAGATACACAGTTCTAATTCTTTGAAGACCAACAGACAAGTGATCGTCCCAGAAAGTGACATCTGCCTGATGTAGACTTGTGATCCACCTTGTCACAAGCATAATCAGCATCCGGGAATCCAACTAGATCAAATTCTGAGCCCTTTGGATACCATAATCCTAATGTTGGGGTGTAAGCCCAATATCGAAGAATTCGCTTCACAGCTAAGTGATGCGGTTCCTTTGGTGCCGCTTGGAATCGAGCACACATGCAAACACTAAGCATAATATCTGGCCTAGATGCACATAAATAAAGTAAAGAACCAATCATTAGCAGTATACCTTTTGATCAAACTCTTTACCATTGGCGTCAGGACCCAGATGACTCTTGGTTGGCATTGGCGTCGTGTAACCTTTGCAGTCTTGCATTCCAAACTTCTTCAACCAATCTTTGAGGTATTTCTCTTGAGATATGAAGATGCCATTTCTTTGCTGACGAATTTGAAGACCAAGGAAGAACTTCAGCTCACCCATCATGGACATCCGATATTGCTCTTGCATCATGTGTCCAAACTCATCACTGTATTTCTGGTTGGTGCAGCCGAAGATAATGTCATCCACATATATTTGGCACACAAACAGTTCACCATCATATGTCTTCGTGAAGAGTGTGGGATCCAGGGAAACATGTTTGAAGCCTTTGCTCTTCAGGAAGTCTTTGAGTGTGTCATACCAAGCGCGAGGGGCTTGTTTGAGGCCATACAGTGCCTTGTTTAGCTTGTACACCATATCAGGATGTTTTGGATCTTCAAAGCCAGGAGGTTGTGCAACATACACTTCTTCTTCAATCTTGCCGTTGAGAAATGGACTCTTCACATCCATTTGATACAACAAGATGTTGTGATGGTTTGCATAGGCTAGCAATATGCGAATAGCTTCAAGCCTAGCCACAGGAGCAAATGTTTCATCGAAGTCAATCCCTTCAACTTGAGTGTATCCTTGAGCAACGAGACGAGCTTTGTTTCTGACAACTTGACCATGCTCATCTTGTTTGTTGCGATATATCCATTTTGTGCCTATTATGTTGTGCTTGAGGGGGTCAGGATGCTTTACAAGTTCCCAGACATTGTTCAGCTTGAACTGTTGAAGCTTTTCTTGCATAGCTTGAATCCATTCAGGTTCCATGAAGGCTTCAGCAACTTTCTTGGGTTCAGATATTGAGACAAAAGCAAAGTGCCCACAGAAATTTGCTAGTTGTGTTGTTCTTGAACGAGTGAGTGGACCAGGTGCATTGATGCTATCAATTATCTTCTCAATCTGTACTTCATTTGCAACACGAGGATGAACTGGACGGAGATTTTTCTCTTGCTGATCATTGCCATCGTTGGGTGGATTGTCTTCAGGCTGAGCATTGTCTTCAGGTTGATTAGGTGCAGAAATGATAAGTTCCTCTTCAGGCTGTGCTTCAGACGGTATGATTTCTCCAGTTCCCATTAGCTTGATGGATTCACTGGGTGGAACTTCATCTAGCACATTTGGCAGGCGCTCTCTTTGCGAGCCGTTAGTCTCATCGAACCGCACATCCACAATTCCAACCACTTTATAGTGAAAGAGGTTGAAGAATCTGTAGGAGTGCGAATCCTTTCCGTAACCGAGCATAAAACCTTCATGTGCCTTCGGTGCAAATTTTGAAGTGTGATGTGGATCCTTGATCCAGCACCTAGCACCAAATACTCTGAAGTATCTGACATTTGGCTTCTTACCAGTGAGGAGTTCATAGGATGTTTTCTTCAGAAGCTTGTGAAGGTAAACACGGTTGATGACATGGCATGCAGTATCAATAGCTTCAGGCCAAAAATTTCTTGGTGTCTTGTATTCATCGAGCATCGTCCGAGCCATCTCAATGAGTGTTCTGTTCTTGCGCTCCACGATGCCATTCTGCTGAGGGGTGTACGGAGCTGAGAACTCATGAGTGATGCCTAATGTATCCAAGTACAGATTGAGGCCGATGTTCTTGAACTCTGTGCCGTTGTCACTCCTGATATGCTTGATTTTGACGCCATAGTTGTTCATGGCACGGTTGGCGAAGCTTCTGAAGACATCCTGCACTTCAGTCTTGTAGAGAATTATGTGCACCCATGTATATCTTGAATAATCATCAACAATGACGAAGCCATAGAGACAAGCAGTAGTAGTGAGAGTAGAGTAGTGAGTAGGGCCAAATAAGTCCATGTGTAGCAGCTCGAAGGGTTGAGATGTCGTCATGATTGTCTTCGAGGGATGCTTGGCCCTAGTTATCTTTCCACCGCAGCACCGCACAAGTGACCCTTCTTGAACTTGACGCCTCGATGCCTATGACATGCTTCTTTATGAGTGTGTAAGTTCCTCATGCCAAGATGCCCTAGCCTCCGATGCCAGAGCCAACACTCTGAAGCTTTTGCAAGAAGGCATACGACAAGCTGTGGCCCTGCTGAGAAATCTACCATGTACAGATCATCTTTTCGGTACCCTTCAAAGACTAGAGACTTGTCAGATTCCATTAGTACAAGGCAACGATATTTTCCAAATATCACAATCATGTTCAAGTCATAAAGCATTGAGACATACATTAAGTTGAAACCAAGGGATTCAAAAAGCATCACTTTATCCATGTGATGATCCTTTGAGATTGCAACTCTACCTAGACCCAATACCTTGCTTTTACCAGTGTCAGCAAATGTGATGTGACTCTTGTCAGATGGACGTAAGGTTGAGTCCATGAGAATACTTCGATCACCAGTCATATGATTAGTGCATCCGCTGTCCATAATCCATTCTGAAGCATGAGGTGTCATACCCTACAGTACAGTTAGGGGGATAGGCTTCACCAAGAGTATTGTGAAGCATAAACATTTGATGGGCAAGAGGATTATTAAAGCTCAGATCAAGATTAGGACTGATAGGATGATTGGCAAACAATTCAGGAACAAAATACATAGTGAGACCATTTGGGCATTTGATCTTGCACCCTACAAGATGTTTTAGGTCCCCAGCAATAGCATCAGACACCTTTAATTTCCGGCTGGAGACCTTTCCCTGCAAAAGAAAGTTAATTCTTCTTAACCACCCACATCTTCAGGGGTGGCTTAGAAGCAATGAGTCTAAGTGCAGCATATGAGAACTTCGGCTTTGGAGCCCTAGCAAATAGCCTTGTAGGAGATGAATTATACTCATATGAATAAGCAGAAAATTTCTTATTTTTATGAACATAGCGGTTTGAAGAAACACGCTCATATTCATAAGTCTGAGCATGATTTCCCTACAAAACATTGGTGTTAGGGTGACTCAGGTGAGTCCTCTGTCTGTATGAAGCCTTTGGTCTGGGATTTTTCTTCTTCCCAGGTGGTGTCATGATGACATTCACAGGAAGATTCTCAAGACAACTTTTGGGAACCCAGATCTTCTTCATAGGTGGCCCATTCCTGCAGCTTAGTACCAATATACCGCAAACACTTCACCATTCGATTCTTAAACAGTTTATAGTTTGCATCAAAGGATTCATCAATGATAATAGGGTTAGCACAAGTGAAGCCAGATAAAGTGGATGGATCCACTGAAGGTCCCTTTGCAGCAACCCATGTGGTTTTGGGGTACTACTCAGGCTTCCAATAGGAGCCATCAACATTCATTTTCCTCTTGAACCCAACAGCCTCTTTCCTAGGGTTTCGGTTCAGAATCTGCTTTTTGAGGACATCGCACAGTGTCTGATGCCCTTTGATACTTTTGTACATCCCTGTTTCAAGCAATGTCTTCAACCTAGCATTTTCATCAGCAATAGTAGTGGTATCCTCAGCAGAGGGGTTAGTTACCACATCAGCAGTTGAAGATATTGCAACATGAGCAGCAGAGAACATTCAAAGAATGTAAGTAGCGTTATCACGCTCAAGGCATTTTAGACAAGGTGGTTCAAATCCTTCCTGAGTGGAACTGATCTGTTGAGCGTGAAGTGACTCATTCTCTTTTTGAAGATCTTCATGAGCCGCTCTCAATTTCTCAAGCTGTTGCTTCTGTCGGCGTTCTGGGAACGGGGGTCCCCAGACTTGCGTGCCTGCGGCCTGCGGCGTGGCTCAAAGGAGGCCCAGGACGGCCCATCTTCATCAACGCAAGCTCAAGACCCTCGCGAGGGGCCAAGCCTCGCGGGGCGGACGACGAGGAGCTTCCTCAGGCACGGCCTCGTCAGGCTGGCTCATGAGGAGGCGGAGAGTTCAAGGCAGGGTACCTCGCGAGGTGCCCATGACGCAAGCCATGACGACCAAGGGCGCCCCGGTGGCGCCAGCCAAGCAGATGTCCTCCTTTCCTCTTTGGTGCAAAGGGAGCAAGTGCAGACGAGAGTATCAAGCAAAGGCATCCGTTTCGGTGCAACAAGACCAAGACCAGCCCAACGGCTGGAAGGGAGTCATCGTGGAGCCCAAGCAGGCGTCATCACCAGAGCCTTTGGCAGGCGAGGACCAACTTTAGTTAGGATAAGTGTACCTGCTGTTCCCCTTCAAAATGGCCAATTGTTGGCGCCCTTCCCGCTCAATATTTGGGAAGAGGCCCAGGGCCTTCACCTATAAATAGGACTAGCCACCCACAGGGTAGAGGGATCTGGAATCTAGACGAACATACAGAAAGATAGCAAGAGAACAAGCGAGAGATAGAGAGAGGCGACTGAACACCACCTAGCAGTTCATCGCACCCGCCAAGAACAGACCCTCGCGAGGCTGTTCTTCCTTGTACTGTTCCTCATCAGCCCAAGAGGCAATCCACCACACCACAAACTAGAGTAGGGTATTACACAACAACGGTGGCCCGAACTAGTATAAATCTTGTGTCTCTTGTGCTGCTCCGTTAGTAGTTTAGGTCCCTGCGATTCGGCGAGGTACGAGACGGTGGAGGGTCGGATCTCCGTGCGCACCCCAGTGTTCGAACCTCAAGGGTCTGCCGGAACCCGAAATCCGACATTTGGCGCGCCAGGTAGGGGTGCGCCGGAATCTGCTTTAAATCGCCTCGTTCTTCCTCGACCACCACAACCATGTTCGACGCCTGTCGGTTTCGCTGAAGCGCCGAGCCGCCCTCGCCTCCCATGTCGCCCAGACAGCTCCGTCGGCGGGCGCCCTCGTCGCTCCCGTCACCTGCCGTCAACGCCGCCACCGGCCGGCGGGAACGAGCAACAAGCGTCGCCCCAAGACCCGTCCATGAGGCGGGACGGCCGCACCGCCACGCCGCTCACCCGCTGGTTCTTCATCACGCGCCCAGCGCTTCATGGAGGCCCGAGCTGCACTCATCGCGCAACGAGCTCTGCGCTACCGCCCGTCGATGACGTCTATGAAGAATGGCTCGACCGAAGTCGCCGAGCTTCGTCCGGCGCTGCAGAGGCGCCCGCACCGTCCGTCTCGCTCGCACCCGCACTCGCCGCTGGCGATGAAGCTCTGGGGCACCTCAGCCGCCGCCTCTCAAGAAGGCGCAGCCCCAAAGCGCGGCCCCTGGCGGAACCTGTTCCGCCAGCGCCCGGCGTGGCAGAATAGAGCTATCAAGAAGTTCCTCGCCCACGAAGCTGCCCGAGCGCCCCAGCTCAAAGACGTCGGGACCTGCGCTGCCCCCCCAAGCGACGCAGTGGAGGCCCACAAGACCAAGCTCTCGTCGTCCGAGGCCCCAGCCACGGCGGGCTGCAGCGCCTTCACCTCCGAGCTGCGCAGCGTCGCGGGGCCCGCCAAGTTCAAGCAGACCTGCCTCTCCACGACGGCACGGTGACCCTACGGAGTTCCTCCAGCTCTATGAGCTGGGCATCGAGGCGCTACCAACGGGATGAAAAGGTCATGGCGATCTGGTTTCCCATGGCGCTCAAGGACGGAGCCCGCACTGCTCTGAATCGCCCTGTGCACGATCTCTTCACGGCCGAGATGCGCACCCACTTCATCGCCAACTTGTGGTACTCGCGACCGCCACCACCGTGAGCGACATACGCCGAATCAAGGCGAAGGGAAACCTGCAAAAGTACATCGGCGCTTCAACAACGCGCCTCAAGATTCCTAGGGTAACGGAGGAGGCCATCATCTCCGCCTTCTCCGACGGGCGGCGCGACGTCAAGATGAAGGAGGTGGCGATGCATGAAGATCTGCACCTCCTTGAGCTGTTCAACTTGGCGACCAAGCGCGCCAGGATGAGGAGGGGCGCCTCTCCCTCCTCGAGCTGCCTGCCGTGGATCCCGAAGAAAAGAAGTCCAAGGCCAAGGACGTGAAGCGCAAGGGGGCTTCTGTACTCGCGGCCGAACCAGACACCAAGCGAGGCAGAGATCAACCTGAGTCCTCCAAGGGCAGTCGGTACTGCGTGTACCACGACCTCCACACCCACAACACCAACGAATGCCAAGAGCTCCGGGCCGTACGTGAAGGCAGGGTCGGCAGACGCCCCGAGCGCAGCGACCGGGGCTACGGCCGAGGAGGAGGAAGGAATGCAGGATGCTGGGAAGACCGCGGCCCGCGCCAAGGGTGGCGCGACCAACCTCGCGAGGACCGCTGGCAAGACCCACCTCGCGAGGGAGGCTGGAGGGATCAGCCTCGCGAGGATCGCCCGCAGGGGAACGCAGGCCTCCCTCCGCTGCCGCCACCGCCAAGGAGAGTTGAAGACCGTCATCAGGACGAGGGGCTGGGGGCTTCCAGGAAGCGCGTGCGATCGCCTGCATCCTGGGCGGAGCTCAAGCCCCAGCCTCTCAGTGCATCTTCAAGCTGTTCGCCCGCGAAGTGAATGCAGTCCTCCCCAAGCTCGAGGCCACGTGCCCTCTCAGGTGGTCGGCGTGCGCCATCACGTTCAGCTCAGCGGATCAGCTCAAGTGCGCAGCCACATCCGAAGTTCTCCCGATGCTTTGTTCCCCAATCATCAGCAATGTGCTAGTCACCAAGACCCTCATCGACGGCGGAGCAGGGCTCAACGTCCTGTCCGTGGAGACATTCAACAATCTTCAAGTGCCTTACAGTCAGCTTCAGCCAACCAAGCCTTTCTCCGGAGTCACCGACGGCTCCACGGTCCCGATCGGGCAGGTCCGCCTTCCTGTCACCTTCGGGGCTCGCGACAACTACCACACCGAGCTCATCGACTTCGACGTCGCCCACATTCGTCTGTCATACAACGCCATCCTCGGGTACCCAGCGTTGGCCAAATTCATGGTCGTAACCCCACCACGGCTACAACGCCCTCAAGATGCCAGGAAGCGGCGGGGTCATCACGGTGCCTTGTGAAGAGAGAGACGCAGTGTGCTCCCTGGAGCGAGCCTTTCAGCCGTGATCGCTAGAAGACCTGCACCACGAGAGCAGGAGGCCTCCCGAGGCCGCACCCAAGAAGAAGAAGACATCGACCGGTCCGGCTCCTCAAGAGGCATGCCCCTCAGGGCCCGCGCCGGGCCAGGGGGAGCCTCCTTCCATCTCATAGGAAAGCGCGCCCGGCGCTCTCCTCAGGCAGGGCTCGGGGGCTCTCCCCTGGAGGGCCGCCGACCTCGCCAAGGTCACGAGGGAGGCGCTTGGGCACCACGTGGAGGCGTGCTTTGATGCACGTTTCCATAGGTGAGCAAGGCAAGGAGGGCCGAACCTCGGGAGTTCGTCGGCAAGGCCATTCAGGAGTTACAAGAGTCAAGGGTCATGAGGGGCAGCTGCCTTTGCTTGTGGCCCCCCATCCGGCGAGGATGGTGGGCTGCGCGTCTGCATCGACATACCAGGGCTCAACCGAGCCGCGTCTCAAGAGCGCCTCTGGCCCTCGCGAGTGGGACGTTGCGAGGGTCCGCCCCACAGCTACGTGCGCATGCCGTGTGGCCTGCCAAACGCGGCAGCCGCGCTCCAGCGTCTCATCAGGGACATCATGGAGGCTCAAGAGGCCAGGCGTTCCGCAGCCTTGGCGGAGATGGAGATGGTCTATGAGGAGCCACCAGCGCCTCCGGAGCCTCCCGAGGCCCCTGGGCCTGGGGGCTCGTGAGGATCTGCTCCCGCAGCCCACCGAGTCTGCTACACCAACACCCCTTCGTCCCCAACATCACCAGGTGACATCTTTAAGTTTTATTTCCGGCTGGGAGCGCCTTCAGGGCCGCATTATTCCCAGGCCGCGTGGGTCCATCCCTGCGGCATGTATCCTTTATTTCATGTCATTAGCCTATCTGTTGGGGGCGCCTCGGCTGCATCATCCCCAAGCCGCCGCTCGCCCCAGTCTGCATGTATCCTTCCTACTTTTTCCTTAGGATTATGCTCTCGTTCCACCATGCTTGTTATTTGGTACCTTTTCCTGGGTGACGGAATCTTGCACGTTAAAGGGGGGTGCCTGAGCATCGCGACTCAGGGCTCCTACCGGCTCTCCAGCCCTCACCCTCTGGTCTTGTCCATGGCATCGCGACCTGGCTTGCCAACTGACGGCCGAGACCAGCCCGAGAGCCGGACCCGAGGATGTAGAGTTTCGTCATCTAACCCAGCTTGCGCTAAAGGGGGTGCACGAGCATCGCGACTCGGGGCTCCTACCGCTCTCCGGCCCTCACCCTCTGATCTTGTCCATGGCATCGCGACTGGCTTGCCATCGACGGCCGAGACCAGCCCGAGAGCGGGACCCGAGCGACGAGTTGCTGCATCGACCAGCTTGCGCGTTAAGGGGGGTGCACGAGCATCGCGACTCGGGGCTCCTACGGATCTCCGCCCTCACCTCTGGTCTTGTCCATGGCATCGCGACCGGCTTGCCGAGACGATCGAGACCAGCCCGAGAGCCGGGACCCGAGGACGTAGAGTTTCGTCATCTAACCTAGCTTGCGCGTTAAAGGGGGGGTGCCTGAGCATCGCGACTCAAGGCTCCTACCGGCTCTCCGGCCCTCACCCTCTGGTCTTGTCCATGGCATAGCGACCTGGCTTGCCAGCGACGGCTGAGACCAGCCCGAGAGCCGGGACCCGAGGACGTAGAGCACCGGCATCTAGCCAAATTGGCAGGAACACACTCGAATATAAGGCCCAGAGCCAGGCGCAACCCGCCTTGAGGTAGGGCCCCGTGAGTCCCGCGCTGGCTCACGGGCGCCCTAACACACCTCGCGAGGCCTCTCGTGCCTCTCCAAAGGAACTAATGGCAGAACTAACGATCGCCACGGCGAGCTCTTG